>PVJS01052745.1:0-13512 GCA_004027185.1 Glis glis
TTTTTTATTCTTTATTTTGAAACAGGGTCTCACTAAGTTGCAGAGGGCCTCACTAAGTAACTAAGGCTGGCCACGAACCTGGATCCTCTGGTCTCAGCCTCCCAAGTACTGGGATTACAAGAGTGCTCCACCATACCCGGCAACACCCAAGGTTTTTGTCAGCCTCTCAAATTGAGAGGCTGCCACCATGTCTGGAAAGGCTGTCCAAAAACGGGGAACTATTAAATTAATCTAAGTTTGGCCTCTGCAGTTTCAGTCCCTGTGTAATGAACTACAACCTAGCTTAATATATAAACTAACTGAAAGATTAGTTTAAAAGTCTACTTTTGCAGCTGGGTCTCAGCCAAGCTTGAGTCAATCACAGGCAGCTAGCTAACCAGACCATGTTCTAATGAGGAAAACGCCAAGCTGTAGTGAATCAAACAGTTTCTGATGCCACTTCCATTTTCTGTCCATAAATGCTACCTGCCCACATTGTGGAACAAAGCTCTCTCAATGGCTGCTGGTGCTCTGGGCTGCCTGATTTTCAAATAACTCCTTGCTTACTTGAATTCTGTTAAGTTTAATTTTTCTATATTTTTATTTTAACAATCATAACCTTACATTCTTGCCAGCTGATTTCTACATGTGGTGACACATAATATCATTAATTGGGGTCAACAGCAAAAATAACCTAATAAAATATCAGCATTAGAATAAACAATGTAATCATCAATAAGAGAATTGGCAAATATTTTATTTAGAATATTTAATGAGACAATTGTAACTAATGAGGAGGAATAAAGGTTTTCTAGCATGTTTAAAAAATTATATACTCTAGAGTCTGCAAAACATACCATTTTATTGGTGTTGATAGAGGTAAATAAATTAGTGAGGATGTGCGTCCATCACTTGTGAAAAGTAGCATTTGGACAGGTGCAAGATCAGAAAATCAACCCCACATTTTTGTTTTTGTTTTCATTTTTTGCATTGTTAAATTTTCTGCCAATTAAGCAAATAAAGGAGTATTGTTGGCACTTAATCAGGAAGTGGCTTTGACTTTACCAAGTTTCCAGCTGTAGACCTGCTTTATGAAGCTAAGGAAAGTCAGCTCCTCTGAGCCCTCTGTGGTCTGTATCTTCACATTATTCCCATCCCATCCTTGGTGTTAGCCAACCAGAGTCTTATACCTGTGGTTTTGTGTTTTTGATATGTATGATGAAATTTAAGTTGAAAATTACTCCTAGAGGAGTTTTTAATGGTTTTAAGTGTTATATTTTATTTTTGTGACCTGCTGATCTTGTTAAACTCACCTCTCTGTTTAGAGTGACTCTCCTGTTCATTGTCATGTTCTGCAGACAGAACTCATATTAAACCATCAGTACTCTGTTGATAATGAATTGGAGGAGCAGTCTTTTCTTTAAGGACTAGAAGGACATTTTACATTTTAATGACAGTTACTGCATTTTTCTAATTATAAAACTATTAAATATTCCCCTGAAAACTGTATGAATAACTGTAATTATTCATATTCCTACCTTATAGGTAACTTGAGATTCTGATTCAACGGATCTGAGGTAGGGCGAGGACTTCTGTGATCTCAATAAATTCTCCAGGTGATTCTGAGGTACAATTTCGAGAAAGAATTTTAAATTATATATGCTCTTTTGTTATAATATGTACAGAAATGTATATATTATAGCATTCCTACATTTTTAACTAAAAGTTTTGTGAGTATAGTCTCAATTTGTTAAAAATTCTTCAAAAGCAAGATTTTCAATGTTCTCACAGTTTCCAATCAGAGGAATAGATGATAAAGTTTTAAATTGTCCTCTACTCTTTATTTTAATTTAATTTATTTTTTTCAGTGCTAGGGATTGAATCTAGGGGCTTTCTAGTTGCAAGCTACACCCTCAGCCCTATTTTATATTTTAGTTTTTGAAACAGGGTCTCACTAAGTTGCTGAGGGTCTTGCTTGGTTGCTGAGGCTGGCCTTAAACCTGCAATCCTTCCGTTTCTGCCTCCCAAATACTGGGATTACAGATGTGAGTCACCACACCTGGCATCATTATCTATTCTTAATATATGCTTATTTTAACTCTACTATTACAAAATACATGACACTAAATATTTCTACATATAAGCCTTTTCAATCTTTTGATAAATTTCTTCAGATACATTCCTAGGAGTAATATTACTGAATCAAAAATATTTGTTTTTTAAATGGGATAGCATTAAACCAAAAGTTTCTGATCATCAAATGAAACTATTAAAAGACTAAAGAGAGAACCTACAGAATGGGAGAGGATCTTTGCCAGCTATTCTGAATGAGGACTGATATCTTATAAAGAATTTAAAAGACAACACTAAAAAAACCCCAAATAACTCAATCAATAAATGGGCATTGAACTAAATAGACATTTCACAAGAGAAGAGATACAAATGGCCAATAAATACGTGAAAAAATTGTTCAACATCATTGGCAATAACGGAGATGCAAATCAAAACTATAGAGACTCCATCTAACCCCAATCAGAATGGCAAGCATCAAGAATTCAAACAACAATAAATGTTAGCAAAGATGTTGGGAAATAGGAACTCTTATACACTGTTGTTGGGATTGCGAATTAGTGCAGCCACTATGGAGATCAATGTGGAGATTCCTCAGAAAAATGGGAATGGATCCACCATATGATCTAGTTACACCACTCCTAGGTATCTTGCCAAAGGGACTAAAACCAGAATATTATAGTAGTATATGCATATCCATGTTTATAGCAGCACAATTCACAATAGCCAAATCGTGGAACCAATCTTGGTATCCATCAACAGATGGATGGATTGCAAAATTATGGGATATACACACAATGGAATTCTACTCAGCAATAAAGAAGAACCAAATAATGTCATTTGCAGGAAAATGGATGGACCTGTCTGGAAAACATTATTTTTAAGTGAGACAAGCAAGTCACCGAAAGTTAAAGGGTCATATGTTTTTTCTCATATGCAGAAGCTAGGGAGTAATCTGGATACCAGAGAGACTTCAGATAATGGAGGAGAAACTTCAGTGAAGACAAGGAGGTGGTCTAGGGGAAGGGAGTGGGGGAGAGGGAGAATCAATGAAGGAATCACTTCCATTGATATTATGTACATATGTGAGAATACCAAGTCAATCTCAATACCCTGTATGGGGAAGGGTGGGGGAGTGGGGAAGGGAGCTGGGGGACAGCCCACTAAATGCTGTGTGCATGTATGTCATTATCACTATGAATTGCATTATGATGTGAGACTATAGTGCACCAATAAAAGTATAAAAAAATCTTTGAGCACATTACCAAATTATTTTCCAGAAACGTCTGTGCAGTTTATACTAGCATTTATAATATTGCTCTTCTGACCCCATTCCACCAGTTTTAAATGTTATAATTATTTTTATCATTACTAATTTGACAGTTGAAAACTGTTATATGCTGCATTCTTAATTTGCATGTATCTAAATATAGAGAGGTAACCATTTTTTTTCTATGTCTGTAGCCTCCTAGTATTTTTTTCCTTAGTGTACTGTCTGCTCTGATCCTTTTCCAAGGCAAAGTTAAAGGTCCACAGATAATCACAGAGCACAGAGTTTTTAAATATCTCTAGCACATCTAACTCTTCTTCCTCTCACCTCTCAACTCTAACTAATGAGTTCTAGTGTGTTCCCAGGCAGTTATACCAAGGGCACACGTGAGAAGGTATTCTCCAATCCAGAATATCCCTTTCTAGGGTGGAAAATGACAAAACAGAATCAGCTTTCATTGTTCCCTGGCCCTCACACTGACATATGCAGGAGAGAAGTCAGGGCCCTGAAGCTCTTGATGTTCCTGGTGAGGCCCCACACCTCTTCCTGCAACTCTCCAGCTTTGAAGCCCATGCAATCCTTTAGGCCTGCACCCCTCATTGTCAAGGTCACCTAAAGACCCCAAGGTCACTTATTCCCACCCCATAATTGTTTTAGATCATGGTTCTTACTATGTTCAACACTAGTAATATGACTATTTTTGGTGATCTCAACAGCTTTAATTTTGATCCTTCCAAAATCTGACCTCTCAGACCATTGACCTTCTCTCTTTCAGTGACACATTGCTATGCTCCTTACCTTAGCTATTTTTCTTTCTTTCTTTCTTGGTATTGGCAATTAAGCCCAAGGGCATTCTTCCTCTGAGCTATACCCCCAGCCCTTTTCATTTTTTTATTTTGAAATAAATGGGGTCTCACTAAGTTGCCTATGGTCTCATGAAGTTGCTAAGGCTGGCCTCAAACCTGCGATTCTCTTGTCTCAGCCTCCCAAGTACTGGGATTACAGGCATTAGCCAATGCCACTGGGCCAGTTCAGGCCCAAATATTTTCTCTGAATTATCTTAAACCTTGATTTCACCAATAACTATATTCCCTCCATAGCCTTTATTTCAAGAATGTCACTTTCTGATTTCTACCTTCTACATTTCCAACTCTAAGCACCCTGACTGTAAGCTTCTTAGACCCTATTGGTACCTACAGTCCACTGAACCTATTAATTTTCCACAGAATGGTATCCTCTTAAAGTCATTGGTTCCTTCTTCACTCAGCTTAAATTCCATAAGTTAATGTTATAATGCATATATCCAACCCAGATGTGCTGAACCCCAGCATATCTGCAGGGTTACTCAATCCTCACTGATATGGGTCACTAAGATGCAGTAGTGTTTTCTCTATAGCTTTATTGTGTCCATAGAGAGCATCACACCAACCTAACATCCCAAGTTTCAGTCTTCCCAACAACTCTCAATTCTGTCTTGAAATCCCTAGTTTTCTTTCTCATCCATATCACTTACATCATAATAAAAATATACCGAAATATCTGACATTTTATTTAAATTTTTGCAGAGATTGAACCCAGGGCCTTGTCCATGCTAGGCTCACATGTATGTGTGATGCTCATGTTCATAAACTTTTACCTGCTATTTCTTGTTAGTCTATCTCTTCTCAGTCTAATGGGTAGAGGGAAAATCTTTCCCCTTCCACTGGAACACTCATTTTCTTAGTTTCCCTCCAGCTCTCGCTGGCTCTCTTTCACTAACTCTTCCCCATTACCCCAGCCCATATATTTTGAATGCCCTACTCCTCAAGCTTTTATCTGCTTTTCTCTTCTACCTAAACTTTGTATTAGGTCATCTCATTGGGTCTCTTGGCTTAAATCCCACATACGTGCTATTAGGGCCCCAAATTATTTCTCTAGTTCAGACATCTTATCTAACTATAGGATTCAAAATTTTAACTCTCTAACTGAACTTCCAACATTGAAAAGTCCTCTGACCATTTATGGTTCAGATTCTCATTTATGCTACCTTTCTTAGAACTTCCTCATTTCCAATTATAAGAATGAATTTTAAAATAAGGGTAAATATCAAAGTAAAAAAACTTTCATTTTTTACATTTTTAAAATAGTCTATGGTAGACAGTTAAATGCAAAATTAAAACTCAAATACTGAAAGTAAAATATGAGAGAAAAATTTAAAAACCAAGTAAAAATTAAAAATGAAAAAAAATTTAACTCTAATAAAATTAAAAGGTTAGGAATTAAAAATAGAAAGATGAAAGAGATGAAATTTAAAATAAGAGACAAAGAGCAATAAGCCAATGATATAAAAGATTAAATGCATAAAAGAAGAGAAAAAATAAGATAAAAGGCTAAAGCCCATGAGAGAAAAAGTTAAATATGTAAAAGAAAAATGGATTATGGATTAAGACTAAAATGAGGAGCTTAAAATAAGAGGTTGAAAATGTTAAACTGAAAAGGTAAAGTGCATTAGGAGGAAAATATCTTTAAATAAAAATGAAGCTAAAAAGCTTGAATATTACAGAAAATCGTAGTCTTGAAAACATGGGGAAATCCTACACCAGTTGGCCAGGAGCAAAGGTTACTGTGACATATTTCTTAGGTACTCCTAAATTCTTGTGGCATTCTTCTCCCTGGATATAACCTACCCTTTAAACAAACCACAGTCCTCATGAGACTTAGAGAAAGCCTTTCAGTGAGGCTACTTCAAAGGTAGAAATTGTGTTTTGTTTTTGTTTGTTTGTTTGTTTGTTTGTACTGGAGATTGAGCTCAGGGCCATTCTACCTCTGAGCTACACCTCCCATCTCATTTATTTTTTATTTTTGAAATAGGGACTTGTTAAGTTACGGAGCACAAGCCTTGAACCTGTAATCCTCCTGCCTCATTTATATAACATAACAGTGGGGCTGAGCTCTGGGTTGACACAAAACAACACAGTTTGGCCTCTGGAACATCATAAGAGAAAAAATAAATGTAATATATGGACTCAATACTCACCACATACATTTGCCTTTTGTGTTAGTTCAGAAAGCACATTTCCATTGATTATTTTCCTTTGACCTCTCTTGTGCATGAGGTGGGAAAAGACAATTTGCAACTTCTAGAGTAAAACAAGTTCCTGGAGTTTGGAGGTTCACAGAACTGGCAGATGTGGAATCGGATAGCATCATGCTGTGGGGAAAGAGTATTAAACATGAGCCCAGTTCCTCTGAAGCTGAGAGATAAAACCATGTGTTAACACTCATTAAACAGTAGGCAGAATGCTGAATGGTGAGGAAGAACCTTTGCAGCATTGTTCAATGAAGCCCCATGCTCAACCTGTGTTGGAGGATTCTGTGAATTACCTTAGTAAGAAAGAAATCTCTGTGAGGCCCTCCATACCATTTCAATATAATCCCTTTCCTATTTTCTGCTTGCCCTGCCATATGCAATCTATCCCACAGCCATTTGTATGACCACCCAGTGACCTTACCACTGCAGGTAAGAAATGAGAAATTTTGAGGGCTGCTGCACTCCTTGGATTTTCATGGCCTTGGCATAAAAATATTTAGTGCCAGTGCTTTCTAAGCAGTGAACTGGTAAGGGAAGTTTGCAAAGTGCTGTGAGCCACAAAATCACCTTTTTTTCCTACAAAAGGGCTGCCCCAGAGTAGAGGCCATGGTAGTCTATAAATACCAAAGCCAGCCAAAGGAGAATTATTGCTTCCTGGACCATCATTAGAGAATTCCCCCTTCAGAGCTTTTCCATACCTTGCAATTTAAAAAAAGGTGTTTATTTGGCTTTACACAGATCTATGAAAGGCATGTTTTATAAAAAAAAAGGATTAATATAAATTTGGAAACTTCATTGGGCTTGAAGAAAGCATCATTGTCCATTGACAAATCAGGATGTTTGATGTTGGAGAGGCTCTGGCAAGTTGGCAAGGACAATCATGTACTCTTCAGCCTCCGCATCCCACAATTTGGAATTTCCTTAATATGCTGACTTGATTTTCCTTTTTCTTGAGATGTTAAAATGGACAAGCAACTAGCCAAAAAAGGGAAAAGTTAACTAGGGCAACAAAATAAAGAGAGCAAGACATTAAAGATAATGGAAGAAGACTCATAAGACTCATATAGAAAGTCAAAACTTTCTAAGACTAACGAATATGCCATGAATGTCATAGAGGAATCCCCCGGTTTCCATCTCTTTTATTTTCCTGTCTTTTTATTAATTATTTTTGTTTTGATTTTTTTAGAATTTTTTTGTGCAATAAAATTATGTATCATAATGAGATTCAAATTGCAAACAACATCTCTTGATGTGGTTCCATCCTAACCCCTTCCTGCTATCCTCCTCCCTCTCCCTCTTCTTACATGCTAGTAAGCTTTTTAGTGATACCTTCATATATGGACATATTATTATTTGATCTTTTTCCTTTCTTAAGTCTCCTTTTCTCCTCCCCTCTTCCTTCTCATATCCCCTTCCACTAATTCTACTGGCTTCACTCCTTATTATCATTAAGTTCCTTTTCTTTCCTATTTTCTCTCTAGCTTCCACATATGAGAAAAAAATACAACCCTTGACTTTCTGAGACTGGCTGATCTCACTAAAGAGCCAAACTCAGCTAGATGCTGTAGCACACACCTGTAATCTCAGTACGTGGGAGACTGAGACAGGAGGATCAGATTTGAGGCTAGCGCTTGGTAACTTAGAAAGGCCCTGTTTCAAAATAAAAAATAAAAAGGGTTTGGGGTGTGGATCAGTGGTAGAATGTCCATGGATTCAATTGCCAGTTACTCTGCCACACACACACACACACACACACACACACACACACACACACTCATAGATTCCTTCTAGCAACTTCACCTGCAGGAAGAAGCAGTAAGATATTACTTTCCATTTATTCATCTTCTATTTAACAAGTTTTATTTAGTGCCTGTTATATGCCTAATTAAAAGGAATGCTTGTATTGAATCTGCTATGTGCAGTAACTATTACAGAAAAGAAGCCTAGAATTTTCTGAGAGAAATGCTGGACCAAGCTTGCTTCAGTAAGGTAACTTCAGCTGCCCTCAGATGGCTGCGGAGTCTCTCCAAACACCATCATCCTTTCCTTAACAGTTCTTGTTTAGTACTTTTTTCCAGTTTCTTATTCACTTAAATACCCTCTCTGTTGGCAGAAAAGTTGTAGCTGGCATTCTTCCTATTTTCAATGTCAATATATGAATTATTCTTACCTTTTAAGGAGAAGACAATATACAGAAGGAGATTACCATATGAAGCAGGTCAAAATTTATATCAAATAAAATATATAAATAAGGAGGATTTCTTAAAACATTCTCTGCATTTTTTAAAATAAAGCTTATCCTGATATTGAACTCCACTACAGAGACTTAAGATTTACTACAGAGACTTAAGATTCAGACTAGAAAACATTAGATTGTGAGATTTCTACACCGGAATATTATCATGGATGTTTGAGCCTAGACTAAGCAACAGAGGCTTACAAAACAAATGAAAACAAAACAAAATAAAAAAAAAACAAGGAGCACAGAAGGGACCAACATCTCAGAACACATCAGGAAAGAACAACCAGGGTTGCAGAGACCCAGCAAGATGAGGGTACCTCCAGAAATATCAGAGAAGACCACAAGTGGGCAGAGGAACAGAGGCTGTTCTCCCCACAGATTCCCATGCATTCCATTTCTGTTGTAGGAAGGGATGTGGAGAGCAACAATCCTAGTAGGAAATTTGAATTCCACGTTGCCTCTCAGGAGTCATAGTTACTATTCTAAAGAATTAGGTGATATCACATAAAATACACAGGAAGTTACAATTTGGGGGACATAAGAGTACTTGTGTCTAAATTACTCTATCACACATGCATTTATCTGTCTGGCCAGAACTGGAATTCATTTTAGGGAGGAGAGACACAAATAGAGCTTTGATGCCTGTTGATTGTGAACTGAATGCCAGAGAAGACAGACCTCTGCATATTATCATTACTATCATCTTGAACATGAACCTCACCTTGTTCTTCAGAAGGTCGTCCAACCTGTGCCTTCTTGTTGAGAACTTGGGCTCATGCCAGTGAACATGTAGAACAAAAGCCAGTATTAGAGGGCAAGACAATTTTTTTCAAATATAACTGAGAGAAAAAGACTATTTGATCAAATACTTTCATATGTCAAATACACTTTTGTCATCTACTTCCAATTTCAGCAAACCAAGAATAGAAATAAAGAACTAATTAAGTAAACAGATTAATTCTTAATGAGCCTATCACCTTCTTCACATCCCACTTTGAAACAAAAGTAACTGACATATCACCTAAGAATTTAAAAAGGAAAGAGTAAGGCTCATAATACTATTTGTTTCTCACTGGCTTAAAAAGCATATATGTAATGACATTGGAAACAGTCTGCTAATCGAAAGACTTTTGTTGTTCTTCCATGTTCTTTACTCAAGCATGGCAAAGACAGGTGCTGGAGGTTTAATTAAAGGAGGGGCTCAGCATGACATATTTGTGTCTTAGTTGGATACAAAATCTCACCTAATTCCCAACATTGTTCAATAATAAATATTTAACAGGAAGCCACGCAGAGATGGAAAATATTCAACTCAGAGGAAGATGTATCACACCAGGCCAATAGTTAAGCCAAATTACTACATTTTTCAACTAGAAACAGCAGATTTGTAAAGGAACTGACTGAAACACTGAACCACCTCACAGAGAGCACTGAGTCTGGAAACTTCCCATCTTCAGGCTTTAATCATTGCCTGGCTAGGGTACGTGGCATGCATTTTCAATAAGAGATATATTTTTATTTAAATATGAACAAACATTTTATTTAAACCTATCTCACATTTAAACATGTATAAAATATATATCATTAATGGAGATAAGTCCAGGTAATGGGGATATGCCTGCTTCTGTCACATCCTGATACAGGTAAAAGACCCTGAGTGATTGTCTACACTGGTCTACACTGTTGGACAGAATGAACTCTCTCACAGGCCCTTACATGCTCTTGGTGAATCTTATACTCTCTTTTGAAATCTTCTCAAATGTTTGTCTTATCTGTCTCTGTCTTGCCCCCATTTCTCATTCAGAAATTTGAATATAAGAACATAGGAATTCACAGGGTCTCCAGAGGATCTAGTTATCATTCACCAAAAGTTAAATGTGTAAGGAAATTAATAAGTAATTAAAAGAAATATTGAAAAGTTCTGCTAAATGACTTTCCTGCCATTTGAATTCTCCTTTAAATACACTAAAAAACCTTTTATCTGTAAAACAGCCCTGTCTGTAATTTTTAAGAATGAAAGGTAGTCTTGTATCTGTTTGGCATGTGGTTTCTCCACCTGATGAATTCCCTTAAAGCAATATTGTCAATAGTAATTATAGACCCTCTCTGAGGTTTTTCAGTGGTCCAGGCTATTCCTCTTCCTTCTAGCTTTCTTTCTTTCATTCCTTTGCCCTTTTATTCTACACTTTTCTCCATTAAAGGAGGTTAAATCTGCTCTATTGACTGTTTGTTCTAATAGCAAAAGAAAAAAAAGTATCCACTTTCCTTCCCACCCTGTCCCCACCTCCTTTTTGATGACAACCCATGAGGGACCTAATTTTCTAAAGTGGGCCAGATATGAATATACTAAAGGATGATTTATGGTAAGTTGCCTCTTTCCACTTAAAATTCCTCAGCCACACACACATTCTGGCAGGCTCTTGTGAAAAAGAACAGCTTCAATTCATTTAAATTAGAGTTTCTTTCCTTCCCTTCTGTAAAAAAATATAACAAAAAGTCACTCAATTCAAGTGACATTTAGCTAATAGTGATCATGTCATTTGGTGAATACTTTAAACTTTGCAAGCTACTGACATTCTTTTTTTTTTTACTTTTAAACACTGATTGAGTAGTATGCACATATATATATATAATTTATATATATTAAAAGATTTAATACTATTCAAGGCATCAAAATAATGCAAAGGAAAATTTACAGTAGCTAATGTTTATTCAAAGAATACTGTCAGACACTTTTCTAAAAACTTTACCTATTAACTCACTTGATAAACACAACAATCCTGTCTGGTGAGTCATGCTACCCCCATTTAACACAGGAAGAAATTGAGAAGGGTTGAGTTACTTGCCTGAGGACCCAAGAACTAAAAGTGGAAAAGATGGCATTTGAACTCTGGTAGACTGTCCCCAGAGTGTGCCCTTAATAAAATGAAGAAATGAAACATCTTTTAGAAGGAACAGGAAATAAACCAAGCAGGTGGGGCAGATATTGAGAGTACTGCCCACTCTTTTGTTGCTGGAGAAGGGATGGCATGAGATAAGCATCCAAGCAGGGGCATCTCCTCTCCAGACCAAGGGAGCACTGTGCTAGAGGAGAGGGTTTTCTGGTTTTAAGATGGGATATCCAGAATGCAGGGGTAAATAAAGACCTTAACAGAGAAAAGCAAGGTAACTTATGATAGTAAAAATTAGCTTCATAAGAGAAGAGCCAATTCAAGATAAGAGTCAAATCCATAGACAACCTGGCAAAGATTCCAGAGCAGAAAAAAAAAGAAGCCATGCGGGGGATCTTCAAAATTGCTGATATGTGAGAAGAAGGCTGTCCACCACGGGGAACTTATACCTTAGATGGAGAGGTTCTGGAAACATGACAAGGAAGAGCCAATTTCAGTTGTTCACAACCAGAGCCAAGATTCAGCCTTAGATATTCCCAGAGTATATATCTTTACTATCTATTCTCAACAGAACCAGAATAATCCTATGTAAGTATAATCAGAATGCGTGGCTTATAAGCGCAAAACCTACAGTGCCTACCAGTCTTGACTTCACCATATGCATGGACATGCAGACCCTGGGTACACCGCACATCTGCTGAGCTCAATGCCTACCTCAGTGTTATGCACATCAGCCGAGCTAACTGCCTACCTCAGTGCTCTTCACATCTGCCGAGTTAACTGCATACCACAGTGCTCTGCACATCTGCCGAGCTCACTGCCTACCTCAGTGCTCTGCACATCTGCCAGGCTCATTGCCTACCTCAGTGCTCTGCACATCTGCTGAGCTCACTGCCTAACTCAGTGCTCTGAACATCTGCTGATCACATTGCTACCTCAGTGCTCTGCACATCTGCCCAGCTCACTGCCTAGCTCAGTGCTCTGCAAATCTGCCAAGCTCACTGCCTAATTCAGTGCTCGGCACATCTGCTGAGCTCACTGCCTATCTCAGTGCTCTGCACATCTGACGAGCTCACTGCCTACCTCAGTGCTATGCACATCTGCCGAGCTCACTGCCTACCTCAGTGCACTGCACATCTGCCCAACTCACTGCCTACCTCAGTGCTCTGCACATCTGCCGAGCTCACTGCCTAACTCAGTGCTCTGCACATCTGCCGAGCTCACTGCCTACCTCAGTGCTCTGCACGTCTGCCGAGCGCCCTGCCTACCTCAGTGCTCTGCACATTTGCCCAGCTCACTGCCTACCGCAGTGCTCAGCACATCTGCTGAGCTAACTGCTACCTCAGTGCTGTGCACATCTGCCCAGCTCACTGCCTACCTCAGTGCTCTGCACATCTGCCGTGCTCATTGCCTACCTCAATGCTCAGAACATCTGCCCAGTTCACGGCCTACCTCAGGGCTCTGCACATCTGCCGAGCTCACTGCCTACCTCAGTGCTCTGCACATCTGCCAAGATCACTGCTACCTCAGTGCTCTGCACATCTGCCGAGCTCACTGCCTCACTCAGTGCTCAGCACATCTGACGAGCTCACTGCCTACCTCAGTGCTCTGCACATCTGCTGAGCTAACTGCTACCTCAGTGCTCTGCACATCTGCCCAGCTCACTGCGTACCTCAGTGCTCTGTACATCTGCCGAGCTCACTGCTACCTCAGTGCTCTGCACATCTGCCCAGCTCACTACGTACCTCAGTGCTCTGTACATCGGCCGAGCTCACTGCCTAACTCAGTGCTCTGCACATCTGCTGAGCTCACTGCTAACTCAGTGCTCTGCACATCTGCCGAGCTCACTGCCTACCTCAGTGCTCTGCACATCTTCCGAACTCACTGCATACCTCAGAGCTCTGCACATCTGCCGAGCTCACTGCCAACCTCAGTGCTCTGCACATCTGCCCAGCTCACTGCCTACCTCAGTGCTCTGCACATCTGCCGA
>PVJS01052746.1:0-13512 GCA_004027185.1 Glis glis
AAAAAAAAAAAAAAAAAAAAAAAAAAAAAAAAAAAAAAAAAAAGAAATATGCAGTACATTATTGTTATCTAGCATGACACCGCTGTTCAGTAGCACACCAGGTTTTAAAACTCATTTCATTTAAGTTAAATATTTATTACAAATCTGCCTCTTCAAATATTTCAATTAACTTTTCTGGAAAATTGTCTAATATTTTTTGGACGAAAGTTAGTACTTCATTCTAAAGTAACTTATTTTACTAACCTGTATTCATTTTATTTAATAAAAATTTATCTCTTCTTTTCTTATCTCTTCTTCTTTCTCTTCTTTGGGCATCAACTCATTTTTCTATGTAAAGGTTCATTTAATTTTGTTTATTTTCCCTTGCATTTAAACTAAAAATGTTTAATTTTAATAAGCAGTCATTTCATTGACCTATCTCAACTGGATTTTAGGTAGGTATTGACCCTGACCCATAATTAAAAGATTGCATATATGTTTGGTTATTGTTATGCAGAAATAGTGGTAGAATAGAAGTCATTAGGGTTTTCCAAAATTCTGACAAATAAAAAAATGTTTTGTCTGACAGACAAATTACTTGTCAATGGAATTGTTATCACTTAACTACATACAGAATTTTTAGTGAAGAAAAGGATCATGATCATTTTGATACATGATTGAGTCTATAAGAAGCAAAAATTCAAGACCCAATTTTCGTCATCCTAGCTGCATGCCATCGATAAGGCATTTCGCCTTTTTAAAAAATACATTCTAAAGTACTTTATAATGTGATTTCTGTGTGATAATAGGTATAAGTATCTAAACAGACTATCTGGCATAAAATATGTACTCAATATATGCAATCCCACTTTTTAATCCTTTTTTGATTTATTGTGTATTGGGGGTCTTATTGAGGAAGCTTCTACCAGTGCCTATATGGTGGAGTGTTGTTGATCCTATGCCCTTTTCTAGTAATTGCAAAGTCTCTGGTCTAATTTCCAGGTCTTTGATCCATCTTGAGTTGACTTTTGTACAGGGTGAGAAGATAGGGTTTGATTTCATTTTTCTTTCTTTTTTTTTTCTTTTGAGGAACTGGGGATTGAACCCAGGGGCATTCTACCTCCGAGCTACACCCCCAGCCCTATTTTTGTTCTTTATTTTGAAACAGGGTCTCACTAAGTTGCGGAGGCCTCACTAAGTAGCTGAGGATGGCTACGAACCTGAGATCCTCCGGTCTCAGCCTCCCAAGTACTGGGATTACAAGTGTGCGCCACCACGCCCGGCTTGATTCCATTTTTCTACAAATGGATAACTAGTTTTGTCAATACCATTTGTTGAAAAGGAAACTCAAATCAATGAACATGGTGCAATGGATAAATAGGAGCATTCTCACCAAATTTGCTCAAATAGTATCAACAATTGGCAAAATAATTTGACTAGGGATATTTTCTTAATCTATTTTCTATATTCTATATTCTATATTACCTTTCTGGAATTTATTTTGGGGGTATCTCATATCCTAACTATATGTACAAGCTAAAATCAACAATATTACTAATCCTTGAAATATGCTTGTCAATAGACTGATTTAAATTTTAGGTATTTAATTCATGAAAGAATATTTTCATCTCACAAAGATTCATAATATTTACATTAAAACAATGAAAATAGGCATGTAAAATATAGAATGTCTAGACAGATAATGTATGATGTATAGTAAATGGCCCCAAGTAAAGATAAATAAATAATATTTAAAATATTTAAAACAAAACAAAATAGTAAACAAAGTGGGTATATTAACTTATGAAAACCAAAAAAATATTCTGTGACCAAGATAAAAATTAAATATCCACATAGGGGAATGGACTTTCAAGACACACTACCAAATGATTGTACAAATAGGGAAACCAACTACCTTGTGTGTATACCTAAGAAAGTTTGAATATTTATCCAAAGTTTTAATCAAATTTACTAAAGAAATAGTGTAAGTGTGTGTTTGCAGAGCTGCACCCGTGCCAAGAAAATTTTATTACCTAGAAGTTCTCAATCTGTTGGGAGTACCAAATATACACTCTTTTAGTTTGAGTTTTTAAATTGCTATTCATAAAGATTCAGTGCTGCCATGATGTCTAAAGTTCACCCCATCATATGAAAATATGAATCTTCACTCCTTCATTTCCCGTAGAAAAATAAGTATGAGTATTCATCCTTAGAATGAAAACCATAAAATGCCTCCTGGCAAAAGAAACTCAAATGGATAGAAATATGACTTAACTTTAGACAAACAGTAGAAAGCCTTACAGCCTTCTCTGTTTTATCAGCAACTTCTGGCAGTTACATTAACAGTAAAAAAAAAAAAAAGAGTATTGCTCAGCAAAATCTACACAAACATTAGACGTGTGTGTGTGTGTGTGTGTGTGTGTGTGTGTGTGTGTGTGCATGCGTGTGTGTGCATAAGTAAGTTAGAATGAGTATTTGAATTTTTATGCTATAACATTCTGGAAATTATGTAGCAGATATTAACTGAAGCCAGATTAAATATATATAATAGATGTGTATACAAACACTATCATACAATAAGACATAAATTGGTTTCCAATCATTCCACTAAGAAAAATTAGTAATATAAATTTATTACATGTATTTCTATCTCTAAATTAGCTGTATCAAAATTTATTTTTAGCCCCAAATATGTGGGAATTTAAAGATTAAGGGAAGACATTAGTGAGATAATTCCAACTCTTTTAAATGCTCTTACACTAAGGTCGTATTTCTACAGTGATGCCTGTCTTGATTCTGCTAGGCAGAATCTATAATTACTAAACCACTCAATCAGAGCCCTCCTTCATATTTTTTCATTACAGTACTCATCATATTGCATTGCATTTATGGACTGGCCTATATTTCTCCTCATTGCTCTTTGAGAAGAAGAACTCTGTCCCCTTGTATGCACTGTGCTAGAGTTTAAAATAATGAAAATAATGGTGTACAATTACTGTGTACTTATACTGAACCCATTAATTTGTCCATCTATCTAAATGCAAGCTAACAGTCTCTTCTTCTAATGGTTGCTAGGCTACACAGTTTCTGTCCATCTTTCACCTTTTTTTTCTCTTGGGAGTCTTCTATATAAACATTAAACATAAATTATCAACAGGAGAATTGGAGGTTTGAGAACAGCTTCAGCAACTTAGCGAGACCCTGTTTCAAAATAAAAAATAAAATAGAGCTGGAAGTGTAGCTCAAAGGTAGAACCCCCCGGGTTTAATCCCAAGTTCCACAATATTACATGTATGTGTATGTCTATGTGTGTGTGTTTGTGTGTGTGTGTGTGTGTGTGTTTGTGTGTGTGATATTTTCATGACAAATTTTTTAAAAAGACAGGAACCATCTAATTCCTTTTCCTCTGTGTTTCATCCTGTTAGTCTATACTTAAAAATATGTGTAAATAATTGTCAAAATACTTTTTATTTTCAGGAAATAATTGTGTCCTGGTTTCCTTAGTGAGTTCTACTCCTCTTTCACAGACTTAAGTACATAGATAGAGATTTCGGATATTTAGAAAAACAAAACCAAGATTAATACTTTGGTATTGAAGATGATGGAATTTACTAATATGCTAACTATTGAAAAACATTAATCCAGAGATTGATAAGAAAGACTGAAAATGTCTGTATTTTTCAGAATAATGTTATGTTTTATAAGGTCAGGTTAGTTTCCCACAAACACAGGGACAGGTAACATTGCTGGGAGATGTCACCACTGGTGGTAGATACTTCATGAAAAGGGTTTTATGTTAAATGAGTTGTGATGTTCAAATTAAGGTTGAGGTTTAATTTTGTTCTCTCTCTAAAATATAAAAAGACAATACTTGTGTTGATTGCCTGCTTTTTGTAGTAATTACAAGACAATTTCCTTTGAACAGGGTCTGTCTCTTAATCACAAGTAACAGCAGGTACTAAGCAATTGATATGCCACACATCTTACTCTGAACAACACCTACTAAAAGAGCTACATTAAGTAAAATACGAAAGAGTTCTAAATTAAATAATGCTGTTTTTTCCACTTGATTTAACAAGTTTAGCAAACTTAATGGTAATGCATTTTCAATTTATATTTTCCCATGATTACAGGTTATTTTTGTTGTGGGTTTTATCTTGTTGCTGTTGGTAATTACTTTTTTGAAAATTGTATTTTCAGAAATGTAAAATGTGAAAGAAAAAATGCCCATTCAACATCAAAGGTTAAATAATTTTTCTTAGCCTATACAATGAAAAGTTAAATCATCTTAAGTACGAAGTTATGATTAAAAACAAAGAAATGGTTTTTACTTACTGCATTTTAAAAACTTTGAAACAAAGAAACAAAATAAATGCTTCCAGCAAGAGAAATGGAGAATATTTTTGCAACAGAAATAACAGACTGTTTTCTTTATCAACATTTAAATTTTTAAAAAATTGGTGAGAAAAAATTCAATAAGAAATAAAAATAAGATAAACAAGAAGCTAAAGCCCTCTTATCATTAGGAATATTTAAATATAAATTTAGGTCATATTTTTACTAATATACAGAGAAAACTTTGAGATGATTAATAAAATATATTGGAGGTCATCACGTTCAAAAACTTTAAATGGGATTTGTTTGAAAATTTTGGAAAAGTAATTTGTGAATGTCAATTGCGATTTTGAAAGCACATACTCCTTAGTTCAGCATTCCCAATTTCATCTTACAGAAAGTTAACCTCCTATGAGAATATATTTTCAAGGATATTTTACATTATTCCACAGGAAAACAAATCAAAGCTAAACAAAATATATCAAACCAACCAAAAGACATGAAAATTTGACCATTGCCTATCTAATATTGGGTACGTTATGACTCAATCATGGGCAGAGGTAAACAGACCAGAATAATTCTATTCATGATTAATGCAATAGGGGTCAAGTCTGTTGCAACAGGGGAGAGACTGACTCAACTCCATTGAAAGAAAATGTGGGAGAGTCATTAGTGCTGGGTGAGTTAGTGGGAAAGTGCTGGAGAATATTAGAATTAATCAATGTGATTAGGCCACCTGTGTTTGTTAATGGTGTTTATTAAAGTTAGGCTCTACACAAACACACATAGGCACACAGAGGGTGCAGGTACTCTGTCTTTCTTGATGACTACATTTCAATCACATGGCTCCTAGGTCCTTGAGAAAGACAGTCTTGGGTTGTAAAACTGAGCAGACGCTGGAAAAACACATCTCAAAGGGAGAGATGAAGTATTTACAATTTCAAATTTTCAAATGTCAGTGCTCCAAGTAAAGGGAGGTCAGGGGCCAATAAGAAGAAATCTTTCTAAAGTTGAATCCAGTTGAGAAGAATTTTAGATGATAAAACTCTTAGAATGAATGAGGCAATAGCAGGATACCATTACTGTAGGACTTCTAATTGCCTCCTAGGTAAAAGATAAACAAAGATGGACAAAGAGAAACTCCACCAAACCTAGAGGTTATAATACCACACAAGTCAAAAAAGAATGCAGGTGGGACCAAACCACCGATGGCAGGGAAGAGGTGTAATGAGCAGCGGCCACAGGAGGGAGGAAGAGAGAGGCTTCCATGGGGCCCAAGGACCAGAAAGCCCAGCAAGCACTCACTATTCATGCACTGAAAGGACTCGCCACATAGCCAGCCAGCCTCAACTGCTATTCTGTAAACTGCAGGTAAAACTGGACAGGATGATCACATGGTGGAGATGGAATATTCTGAGGATATGGGAGATTGCTTGAACCCATAGACCTCTCAGAAATCTGCAAAAATAGAACTAAGTCCCACAATGAAAGAAAACCTGAGGTAACAGAGCACAGATAGATCTGGGCAGACAGTCTGAGGATAAAGGAGAGGAGAACATCTGATAGTTGGATGGGAAGAAGAATGGTGGAGTCAAAAATCACTAAGTATATGCAGTGCTGACTTATGCAACAATAGGGCTGAGCCTTGAGGACAGTATGCTAACTGAAAATCAGCTCTCAGTTTTATTTATTTATTTATTTATTTATTTATTTATTGCGGTACCGGGGATTGAACCCAGGAGCGTTCTACCTCAGTGCTACACCCCCTATTTTTTTATACTTTATTTTGAAACCGGGTCTCACGAAGTTGCGGAGGGCCTCACTAAGTAGAGAGAGAGAGAGAGAGAGAGAGAGAGCTGAGGCTGGCCGTGAACCCGGATCCTCCGGTCTCCGCCTCCCAAAGTACTGGGATTACAAGCGTGCGCCACCATGCCAGGCCAGCTCTCATTTTTTTTTTTTTTTTTTTGCGGTATGGGGGATTGAACGCAGGGGCGTTCTACCTCCGCGCTACGCCCCCGGCCCTATTTTTTATACTTTTTTTTGAAACCGGGTCTCATGAAGTTGCGGAGGGCCTCACTAAGTAGAGAGAGAGAGAGACAGAGACAGGGAGAGAGAGAGCGAGAGAGCGAGAGAGCTGAGGCTGGCCGCGAACCCATATCCTCCGGTCTCCGCCTCCCAAAGTACTGGGATTACAAGCGTGCGCCGCAATGCCCAGCGTGCCAGCTCTCATTTTTAAATAGCACCCTCACTCTTTCAAATCAGTATGGTCAATTGCACCCACCCAAATCATGACTCCTTTCCTTGCCTGCTGATCTCTTAAAATAATGAGCTCAAACTTACTAAATGGAAGTCATGGCTTAAAGTTTAATTTTATTATGTCCTCTTCCCATTTCCTCCCTGGAATCCAAACCTCAAACTTCTGTAATCTAGAGTTATGTGAAAGAAACCACAATTTCTCTAATGTCCAGTAGGAGTCAGATAGTAGACCTTTACTTTTAGTTCCTATTACTGTTTTCTACCTATTTAAAACATAACGCAACATAATCATAACTGATGTCTAGCATATAACAATTCCTAAAGGGTGGCACTCCATCTCTGCAGTGCACTGTCTCCAGACAGGTACTAACTCTGTCAAAACCCTATGCAGCCGGGTGTGGTGGTGCACGCTTGTAATCCCAGTACTTTGGGAGGCGGAGACCAGAGGATCCGGGTTCGCAGCCAGCCTCAGCTCTCTCTCTCTCTCTCCCTGTCTCTCTCTCTCTTTCTCTCTCTCTCTCTACTTAGTGAGGCCCTCCACAACCTCGTGATACCCGGTTTCAAAATAAAGTATAAAAAATAGGGCCGGGGATATAGCGCAGAGGTAGAATGCCCCTGGGTTCAATCCCCGGTACCACAAAAAAAAAAAAGCCTATGCAGAAACCCCTTCAAGACAATATTTCCAGTGACCTAAGGAACTTCCACTAGGCCTTACCTTTCAAAGCTCTACCACCTTCCAATAGTGCTGCCTTGGAGAGGAAACCTTTAACACATGGATGTTTTGGGGATATTCATACAAACCATAGCATCCAATATATGCTTTGCAAGTATCATTTTGTGTCAATCCACAACTTACCTTCTCTTTTTCTGGACTGATTTTTGAAGAGCAGAGGATCTTAATTTTGATAAAGTCTACATTATAAAGTTTCCCTTTTATACTTCAAGTTTTTGTTTTATGCCTATTAATTTTTGCATAATCACACATCACTAGGGTTATATATATATATATATATATATATATATATATATATTTTTTTTTTTTTTTTTTTGCGGTACCGGGGATTGAACTCAGGGGCATTCTGCCTCTGCGCTACACCCCCGGCCCTATTTTTTTATACTTTATTTTGAAACCGGGTCTCACGAAGTTGCGGAGGGCCTCACTAGGTAGAGAGAGAGAGAGAGACAGGGAGAGAGGGAGAGAGAGAGAGAGAGAGCGAGTGAGCTGAGGCTGGCCACGAACCCGGATCCTCCGGTCTCCGCCTCCCAAAGTACTGGGATTACAAGAGTGCGCCACCACGCCCGGCCTTAGGGTTATATTTTTTAATCATATTATGGATTTCTAAAACAAAACCAAAGGTTACAAAAAACAGCATGAAATTTCAATTGAGATTGCCATGAATACATACATCAATTGACAACAATGTTCTGTCTTTTGATCCAACTCTGTGATATATTCCCATATTTTCTTACAGCTTTTTTAACTTCTTCCATCAAGGACTTTTGGATTTCAGCATCTGAATTATGCCAATATTTTGTTAGAATTTTTTGTAACTATGTTTATTGGTGATATTAAACTATATATGTGTGTGTGTGTGTGTGTGTGTGTGTGTGTGTGTGTACATGTACTTACAAATATGGTTTCTTGCATTTTCAATTTGTTTACTATTAGGATATGGAAATATAGAATTTTGTATTGAGTTATATACATAGACCCTATCAAATTCACTTATGAGTTGTGATAGGAATTTTCAGAAATTCTTCATAAATTTTTGTGTATTTGCCCTCTATGAAAATGAATTTTCAGAAATTCTTCATAAATTTTTGTGTATTTGCCATCTATGAAAATGATAGAGTTTTTCTTCCTTCCTTTTAAATGTCTCTGCCTTCCAGAAAAAAATGTTAAATATATTGTTCTTGTCTTATTCTTGGGCATAGAGGAAAAACATACCAATTTCTATCATCAAATGTGAAATTAACTGTGAGGTCCTATAGCATGAGAACATTTGTTTCAGCTTCCTGCATCCTAAGTGGAAATCCTCGGGGCCCGTTTTTGACTTTCATAGCACTTTGAAGCACCATAGCTGTTTAGTATTCAAGGGCCAGAGATATTGCAAAATAGTGCTCCAACTGAGCTAGTTCTAGGGGCAAATAAAAACAAAGGTGGGATTTTTCTGGGAAATAATGAAAAACACAGGTTTTAAGTAGGAAATTCCAGTTTCTCCTAAAGCTACATTTTTACTTCAAATGAATATATTTCATTCATTACTTTATATTTTTATGAAGTAAATATAATTTTCTATAATCCAAGGTGATTTTGAATCTGTGTGTCTCACCATGGCCTTGATAATACTTTTCTTTTTTTTTTTGATAATACTTTTCTTTAGGTGGCTCAATTACCAGTGGTTACCCTCCAAAATATCTACAGTTTATCCTACATTGTAAGAGGGATAGTGAAACTGAAATATTTATCCACAGGACATATATATGAAAGAAGACCTATGATGCAATTTCAAAATCTTACAATTGTAAATATAAAAAGCAAGGAATGCACCGAGTTCTAGCATTGCAGCACTCAAAATATTTTCAACTTTCTTGGTTTTATTATAGGATAATGATAAATGTAGGCAGAGGTAATGAGAAGTAGTGTTCTTCCAAAAATGTTCTTTGCTCAAATATAAAATAGAAAATATTATAGACAGGGTACTAAGTGGGAATATGTTCAAGGTATCTTGTGGAAAAAATCTCAATGAACACATTAATCTTGTATGTACTTCTAAAGAAACAGGAAATAAGCAGCTTATGAATAGTAAAGGGCATTCTTTGAGAAACAAGAAGCAAGAAATATGAGTTGAATTTTAAAAGGTAATATACTTTACAGAATTGAGATTTGTAAGTCATTATCTGGGAAGAAATCGAAAAAGCCTTTAGCAAAATGCATATCTGCATTCAAAAGGCAAATAGAAATTGGAACTGAATTGTTAAAAGAGTCAACAATAAAACAAAAGAAAAGACAGGAGAGTTGCTGTTTCAGGAACTAGCTAATATTCAGCTAAATTGCCAAACCTGGTTTGGTCATCCTAAGATTAGAATAATATAATTTTAATTGGTTCTTCATGTACTACCAAAAATGAATGTCGAATTACTGACTCGTTCTGTACAGGAACAACCAAGTGTGTCTAGCCCAAGGGAATGTGGACTGGAGGGAGGGAGGCGGCATATTTCACAGGAAAATGTTCCTTTCTTTCTCAAAATAGACTGTTCGTATTCGCTTTTTGCATCAAAGCTATAATTCTCTCTCTAGCTTTCTGGCTCTCCGGCTTTTTCCCTTTCTGTATGTGCTGTGCCATATTGAAGTAGTTAGAGATGCCAGCCAAAATGGGGACTAGGAAATATGCAGTGATGAATGACATCTGGGCCACATTGTGGCCTCGCTCGTCACCAGATGTAGACAGAAAGCAACTGCTAATTCCCCATTTCATATCAGTTTAAATAGCCACTAAATATTCTGTAACATTCCCAGTAAATGGCAGTAAGGAAAACATCCTCTGAATAGTTTTGATTTGAATTCTCCGTTGGCCCTGAGAGCTTCACAAACCCCTGGCATTCAGCCTAAACAGATGTCTTAACCCCCAGGGAATTTCACTGAGCCTCCTAAACTATCATGGCCTCTGGGAAAATTAAAATACTTCATATTGCTAACTGGCTTTCCTCCTATTTCATTGATGCCTGCTTTAAATTCTGTCTAGAACAGAGGACCAGATAGATGGGCTACACAGAGATTAACATAGGCAGAGAGGTGGATAAATAGATAGGCAGATAAATGGATAGATTGATACTTAACACTCATACATATAAGCATACATGCATAGACTATGTTCCCATCCCCACCCACACAAATACACATGCAAATATACACACAAATATATACTTCCATGTATGTTATCTCAAACTTACTATGAAATACACCTGAGTTCAATTAGCTAAAGAAGGTAAAATTAACTTCTTGAATTTGAAATCGTGTCAATTATTCTTGGATCACTTACATCTAGCATAGTATTCGGCACTGTAAATATTCAAAGAGCAAAATTAAAGATCAACAAAAATAAAAATATAAATAAAATCAAAAAAGGAAAGAAAGACTTTAAAGTTTCCAGTTGACGTTGCCACAGCTATTTTGCACAGGAGGCCCTGATGCATAAATATCTCTCCACACAGGAGGGAGTGCTTGATAGTGAAGAACCTGGTGATAGAGCTCATTCAGTTATTATTGCATGACAGGAGAACTATTTTGCATAAATAGTTACAAGTAGACATAATTGCTATGAAACTCTTATTTTTGTTAACCTCTTGCCTTTTGTGGCAGGAGAAACCATTTTAACGTAGTTTCCTAATTATTATTTAGATGACTGGGCCAGGTATGCTCTAACGTAAATCAATAAGTCATATAAAGTAACATATAGAGGATAAACTTCAGCACAAAATTATTCTTCAGAGCCAAATACAAGAATTTTAAATTTGTATAGAGAAAAAAAGCCGGATGTGGTGGCGCATGCCTGTAATCCCGGTACTTGGAAAGCTGAAATAGGAGGATTGCCGGCTTGAGGACAGCCTCAACAAGCAGTGAGACTCTCATCAACCTAGTGAGACCCTGTTTCCAAATAAGAAATAAAATTGGGCTGAGAGGGTAGCCTGAAGGTAGAATGCCTCTGGGTTCAATCCCTAGTACCACAAAAAGTTTAAAAAAATAAAAAATAAAGAGAAAAAATTTAAAAGATTTTTATTAAAGAACAACATTTTAGGTAATTAAGAATGCCATTGCTTTTATATTCAAAGTTAGCAGAAGAGACTGCTATCCATCTGTTTGGGTTTAAATGGATGTATTATTGCTGAGAATAAAGTAAATCAATAAAAATCATTCCTTCAAATATCTAGGTTTTTTTTTGGGGGGGGGTTGTGGGAATTGAACCCAGGGGCATTGTAACACAGAACTATAACTCCAGCCCTTTTTAATTTTTTTTTTTTGAAAAAGGTTCATTCTAATTTGCTGAGACTGGCCTTGAATCTGTGCTCTTCCTATTTCAGTCTCCTAAGTAGTGGAATTTACAGGCATGCACCACCACTCCTGGATAATATCTAGGATAATTTTTTACAGGGGTCTGGAGCTAAAAAAAAAAAAAACCCAAGGTACATGAAAACATTTATTTAGTATCACAACAACATAAATAATGTATTAGATTGTATTTCATTTCTTTTTTAAAAGAAAAACCCAGAAACTTATTTCATGAATATTTGAGCTTCACCAATACTGACGTGCATTTTTGCATGCATATTAACAACACAGAGATTTTGAGGCTATAAAGTTAGAGCCTATGACCCAAAAGATAGGTCCAGTTCAAAGATATGAAGTTGAAAAATTACAATGTTTAGACGATGTTTAAATCTCTGACACTGGATAAGACCATGGACACAATTAATTAAGACAGAAGAAAAGATAAAGATAGCCATGTGAAGATAGACACAGTGAGAGGACAAGACGGAGACTGTAGTTTTGCTGTGACTATCCAAGGAATGGCTGTGCCAACATTAAGAGACAATGCTGATGAGAAGAAAATGGTGACCAGGAAGTGATCAAAATGCTCCCACGGTTATCCTCCAACAAATTCAACTCAAGACAGACTTCTTCCAAATGCCGGGCTCCAACTTCCCTTCACCTAGAGCATTTTCTTTGGAAAGCATGTAATTAATACTTTCTCTGACTCTTGAATGTGTAAATGCTTTTAAAAAAAGGAGCTACTTGCCAGTTTTTCAACCCAATAATTTTTTTCTCAAAGACCTTAGAACCATTCCTTTGAAATGTCAAGGCACTGTCAGTATCCCTATCACCCAGTCTCTCAGGAAGGATGGGACTCTTATTTGAGTAGGCACCTTCCTCCTACTGGTAATTTACCAACTGTCATGAAGATATCAGGAAATTTTCTTTCATTTAGGGTATGCAAATTCATAAAAATGAGCCTTATGACTTCAGTACCCAACTCAAATTATAAAAACCCCGAAGCCCTTTGTTTTTAGTAACCTTGAGCTCAGAATAAGTTATGGGTTCTTGTTTTCTGTTGTGTTTTCTTGAACAAAGTCATCTTTGCCTAACTACCAAAGCTAATTTTTAACTTAAAAGAAGTTATAGGCAACATCTAGCAAATGTAGGTTATATGATATAATTATGAGATATTTTTAAAAAGTTTAATCAAGTGTAATAGATATTTCTTGGGTAAAGTAAGTTAGGTAATAAAAACCCAAAAGATTTAACAATTTAGAAAATGGTGAGTTTTGGTGGGGTGGTAGCAGGTAAAATTTATTAGCATGGGTTTAGGAAAAAAAAAAATGGAGACAAGATGTTGTAGATAATGCTGGAGAAAGATGGTACAGAAGCCTGGAAAGAAAGTTGAATCAAAAAGCAGCCCCTACTTTTAAGATAAGTCAAAGAAGACAGGCTGAAATAAACCAGAATTGAAGGGGGAGGTCCATGATGAAGAGAAGGGAAAATTACTTTGGAGCAATTCCGTTGAATAAGTGATGTAGAATGTGAGGGAGAGATGGATCTCTACTTAATGTCTTCAGTTTTTTCAGTGGTGAAAGAGTTGCCTGTCATTTGAGGATGAGGAATAGAAAAGTGTGGGAATTATAGGTGAGAAAACTGTGAGATAACTATCTATGCAAGCAGGAGACTGAATAAGGGTATATCTGAGGCAGTTAGACCCCATTTATACTGGTAAACCTACATTTCAAGTATGTCTTGTCTATTCAGCATCTTACAAGAATGGATTAGGTATAAACTGGACCTCAGAGCCGGGCGTGGTGGCACACGCTTGTAATCCCAGTACTTTGGGAGGCGGAGACCGGAGGATCCGGGTTCGCGGCCAGCCTCAGCTCTCTCTTTCTCTCTCT
>PVJS01052747.1:0-13511 GCA_004027185.1 Glis glis
GCTACACCCCCAGCCCTATTTTTTATTCTTTATTTTGAAACAGGGTCTCACTAAGTTGCTGAGGGCCTCACTAAGTAGCTGAGGTTGTCCTCAAACCTGTGATCCTCCTGTCTCAGCCTCCCAAGTACTAGGATTTCAGGCATGAGCCACCACTTCCCGCTAGCCAACATGTTTTTGTGGCTTGTGTCTTTGAGTAATCAAGCAGATGAATGTGAAATCTGAGTATAGGCAAGGCATGGGCTAAAGGAACCTCACGGGATCTCTGCTTCCTCCATTTTCCCTCTGCCCTCCTCTGCTCCCTTGCTCCCTCAGGATGAGAATCTAAAGCTTGGGCTCCTGCCTTCCATCTCATCCACTCCCCACATTGCTCCGGTTCCCCATCTTTCACACATCCTTCCTTGGACTGAACCTACACTACACCTTTGGAGTCCTCTTGAAACTCATCAATTTGACTTCTCCAAAACCATGGCAGAAAGCTGTGTGTGAAAGGTGGCCTGGGAAAGGGTGGACATGTTGAGCGATGCTTTAAGGCAAGGTAAACTGAGGCAGGTGTCTGACTGAAGCTTGGAAGAATGTCAGTCAGTGCAGAGACTGGGGGAGAAGCACTCTAAATGGTAACTATAACTAAGAAGAAATGATGTCATCCTGGTCTCAAATACGTGGATTTTATAAATTTTAAGTGGGATATTTAAAATATCATTCTTCCCTCTTCTTGAATAGTCTAGTTTTGTCTGGAGACAGAGGGTAGACTAAAATTCTCAGAGAGAGAGAGGACTCCATCTCTGTGATGCCTCTGTCTTCAGAACCTGGCTGGTCAGGATGTCTTCAGAAAACTGAGCCTGAATCCCTTCTGCTACTGCTGGCAGAACCTTACAGGGCTAGTGATGCATGCAATTCTTCCCCAGTGTCCCCTCCTCCCTGGGAGCTTGTGACGGCACATCTCACCTGAAAAACCATTAGGCTCAGAAAGCGTTGGGACTGGCCCCGGCACGCCTTCGCCCTTCCGCGCTGTCCTATCTGCAGATGACATCAGAGGAGGGGAGCTGGTGTTCAATGGATGCGCCAGCCTCCCCTCCACTGAATTGCCAATATATTTTCTCTGACAGTTTGCACACATAGTTAAGATACCGTGTAATTACAGTTGCATTTGAAAGCCAAACATGATTTATTTCTGACAAGCTCAGTCATCTTTGGGATGACTTGGGGTGTATGTGTGTGCATTGGTTTTATCTTTTTGTAGGGGCATAGTAGATGTTAGGCCCTATGCCTCTCTCCTACCCAGCTACTTTCCTTTACTAAATTAAGGAAGTGTGCAGAGCACTGGAGAGGGAGACAGAGTCCCTACCCTCAGGAGACGCTCGTTGTGATGGGGACTGTGTGATACACACCGAGGACAATGACAAACACCTGGACATAATGAGACAAGGACAGAGATCTGAGCAGGTTGGGGTCTGGGGAGGGAACTCTGGAAGCACAGAAGCTTCCCTCAGGAGGGACTTGTGGGGGAGTGTTTGGATGAAAAGGTGAGGTTCAGAGAGAAAGGAAAGAAGAATGTCTTTGATGAGAGAAAAGAATGGTCTTTAAGGTAGAAGGAAGCCGGGCATGGTGGCGCACACTTGTGATCCCAGTACTTGGGAGGCTGAGACTGTAGGATTGGGGTTAGCAGCCAGCCTCAGCTACTTAGTGAGGCCCTCTGCAACTTAGTGAGACCCTGTTTCAAAATAAAGAATTAAAACATAGGGCTGGGGGTGTAGCCAGGAGGTATAATGCCCCTGGGTTCAATCCCCGGTACCGCCTAAAATAAAAATAAAAATAAGGTAGAAGGAGAGGGATTTGCATGGAAGGAAACTGTCCTGCCTTGCTGAGGTAGTGTCTAAATGAGGGCGTCATTGGAAAGTGGATGGGGGAAGAGGAAGGTCCCAGCTGGTAGAGGGTCCAAGTGCTGGTTGCTGGTGTTTGGTCAAACTGCTATTGGGAGGGACTCAGGTAGCCTTTGAACCTGCTGTAGGGGAATGGGCGTGAGAGGGCCAAGGGAGACAGGAGGGCAGCTGAAAGGAAGGGTGAGGTAGATATGGGAGAAGACACTACCAGGCCTGTCTGGCCATTGCTGCTGAGCTTGAGACAGGGGAAAGAGCAATTTTTTTTTTCTAGCTTCCTACTAATTTCAGGAGGAGAGTTTAAGGTTGGAGGAGAGAATGGACTATATAATCTCCCAAAGTAAAATGCACTACTGCATTGTCTCCCGTGCCCTAAAACAGGCTTGGGCTAAGAGGAGGGCACCTGGCTTTAAGGCAGAAAGATGCGCAGGACAGGGCTCACCTTTAGCCCCTGGGGCAGAAGGGGGTGGGAGAAGTTGGTGTGCTCTTAAGTTTTGCTCTTGGCGTCTCTGGCTCAGGCTTCTGTCAGTATAGACCTGCATCCCGGCCCCGCCCCAACTGCTGATTATACCCCTTGGGATGCATCATTGCTAGGAGAGCAGATGTGCCAGATGTGACATGTTTGAAAGAAAAAAAAATCCCTTACCTCCAAGCCTTGTGGAGAGCTGCTAATCACTATCTTGCTCCTGCTCGTGGGGAGGGCAGGGCTGGGCTGGGTTTATGCCAGCTCGTACCCTCCTGGCCCCTCTGCAGAAGGATCTTAAGAAGCCCACATGGGAAAAGGGAAATGAGGAGAGAAACTGCGGCCCATAGCAAACAGAAGAGATTTTGCTTGCACAGTGCTGGGTGAACTGCTAGCTAGTTCGTGGTGCTGTGTTGGGCTTCTTAGGCAAGGAGGGGCCGATGTGCCTATGCATGTGTACATGTGGTCTCTATGGGTTTCTAGAATATCGATCCAATGGTATCACCTCAATCTCCAACCTTCCCTCATGACTTCCCGGGAAGCCTCCTGCTCCACACCTCCCAGCCACCGTGCAGTTGTTCCTCGTTTTATTTTCTTCCTGTGCTCAGAAACAGAGCTCGAGACTTTCTATGTGTCTATGTGTCCTTTGCCCCAGGGGGAGCCTCTTGAGCATTGCTGACAGATGTCTCAGTCTGGGAATCCCCAGCATGCTTTGCTTAGTGCCTCTCCGCCAAGACGGCGCCCCAGGTACCCAAACGTCAGGGCCTGGGTTCTTCAGCTACTCCCCCGGTCCTTCCCCGGAGCGGATGGGATAGAGAAACAATTCCTTTGACAAGAGTAGGAGAGGACTAGGGCAAGACATCTAAGAAAGACTCTCATATGTACTAGAAAGTTCTAAAACTAGGATCAAGTTAAAGTTGCATGATACTGTGCCACGCTCAGGGGATGGGTAGAATGGTTCTTTGGTATCTACAGACCTCAGAAATGCAACTGATTCCAAAAGAACCTCTGCTTAGATTCCTAGGAGCAGGTTCTTGATTACACCTTTATGTGTCGACATTTCCTATTTCCTAAACTGGATTTTCACTCTTCTAATACCAGGAAAGTAGACCAAGACAACTCAGAGGCTAACCCTACAACTTCAATGCCTGTAAGTTCGTAGAGTTCTGTCGTCTCCACCAGCTCAAACCCACCGACTAAAATAGCTCTATCCCTAAATCTGTCCTTAATCTGGATCCTGACATTAACTTTAATCAAATCCCAATTTGAATCCCTCCTTCACCTCCCCATGGTTTGGGGGAGGAGGGGCTGGGGAGGAGTGGGCAGGATGAGGAATGCCTCTGAGGAAAAGGAGGAGGAGGAGACCCAGCCAGAGCGACCTGCAGGAGCCAGTGTGGTATCTGGGAGCCCGGGGCATGATCCTGCTACTTGCCAAGCCATGAGTCACCACATCGTTCTCCATGGCATTTGGTTGGGGGTGTGTCTGGGCTGGCAGCTGGTAAACAGACTTGCTTAGAATAAGGTGCTCCCCTCTGCCCTTCTCCCTAATTTGGGGGAGAAAGTCTCCTCTCCCGAGGGTCCTTTCTTTCTTTGTTCTTGTAGACTTCATGGGACTCAGGTAAAGCAAAAGGAAATACTTGGCACGTAGGAGTTCCTTGTCATTAGCTGCAGAGAAGTCATGGGGAGACTAAATCATAGAGAATGCAGAGTCTCGAAGCTTCCAAACGTGAGAGGTGACCTCGTCCAGCCCCCTGAGCGTCATGCCCCTCGGGGATGCTGACTTGCCCCACTCTGCCCTGTGCCCTCTCATGACAGGGCCCACGCTCTACCCCACCTCCCTCCCTCCCACTGGAGCTATTGCCAACATCCAGATAGGCATCCTCTGTGGCTGGATAGAGATCTTTATAGGGAGGGGAACCTGTGCTTGAGGATGGTAGCTCCTGGAAATACATGGAAAAGTGCCCCAAACCTGATACCTACCCCCAGCCAACCTCAATCACAGTATATCAATTTCCTATCTACAAAATGGGACCAGGCCTGACCCTTACTCCTGGGGAAGGGAGGGAAGGAGCAGGACACAGGTGACTCTTTTCCGATGTTGAGGGATGATTAGGGTTATTATTGTTTATTCCTTGGGGAAGCCAGACAACCATCAGCCTGACTCCAAACACACAGTTCAGCGCAGTTGCTATCCTTAGGGCTCCTGGGCACTGTGCTCCCTCCCTCTCTATCCTTGGCTTGCACCTGTCAATCCTGCTGTGACTATGGTGGGTAAGACTTGGGGAAGGAGGGTGCCTGCTGCTTCCTCGATGTCTTCCCTGTAGGCTCATTTTCACAACCTGGAGCAGAATTGACTCTCTGATCACAGATTTAGCTTCTGTCCCACCATTCTCTACCAGGTTTGGAGGCTGAAAGTCCTCTAAAGCCAGCGAGGCAGCGACGGCTCCAGGGCCTCCCATGCAGCGTGTTATGAGAGGCCTCCAAAGCTCCAACCTTTGAATGGCTCACGGTATTCCCTTGGCCGTCTAAACTCCCAGCTGCTACCTACTTGCAAAAGACCAGTGTTTCAGGTTGTTGAGGATTTTGAATATATAGTTTGATTTAGAAACGATGTCAAAATATGAAAGTCAAAAGAGTTGGGATCAGCCTCCTTCCGCTGCCTCTACTTTTCTTTCTCTCTCCATAATGCCTAAACATTGTAGTAATAATAACTAACCTTTCAGTAACATTTTATGGCCCCAAAATGTTTTCTCTTATCATTGTACAATAACCTTGTGCCCTTGGAATTCTCGCCCTCATTATACAGACGAGGAGAATGAGGTTCAGGGTACCTGTGTGATTTCCTCAAGGGCACAGAACTTGTCAGTGGCAGAGTTGGCCTTTGATCCAAGTCCAAGGATTGTTGGAAGGTGACTGAAGATCTTTTCATTGTTCGACTAGGAAAGAAAGATTTAGGGATCCTTTTTGAAGACTTTTCAGGGTGAAGAATACAAAGCTGCTAATTCATAGATGTGTTCCTAACTCTTAGGGATGGACTAAGATGGTCTTGGCCTGGGGCCCAAAAGAAATGAGATGCAAAACAGAAAGTAAATCTAAGTGTAAGTTTAAGAAAATATTAAGAAAACTAGAAGTGCCATCATCTACATGCTGATAGTATTTTACTGGTGAAATTCTGGACATTCTAAGCGGTCTGATTTAGAAGGAATCTCCAGTGGCTACTCTGTCCAGGTCCCCACTGGTAGGCCATACTGTCAACCTGTGGTTGGATGTTCAGGTCTCAAAGACATCAGGGGAACAAGAGCCTAGTGCAGTATTTGATCCACCTGTCTTATTAATTTTGTTTCAGGTCTAATCTAAATCTTTTTTGCTGCTGCCCCACTAGTTCTATGTTAGTGGGAGAAGGGGTTGGGGGTGGGGGAAATTTAAAAACCTATCTAGAAGTTGGGTATGGTGGCTCACACTTGTAATTCCCGTACTTGGGAGGCTGAGAAAGGAAGAGCGCAGGTTCGAGGCCAGCCTCAGCAACTTAGCCAGGGCTTCCATAATTTCCAGCCATATTTCATTTTTTTTAACTTTAAGAAATAAAATAGGGCTGGGGATGTAGCTCAGAGGTAGAATGCCCCTGGGTTCAATCCCCAGTACCCCCGCCACACACACACTATCCATAAGTTTCTTGTGTAATATCCACTCATGAGTTTATAAACAGAAATGAAAGCCATACTTTTCAGGTTTCTTCCACCTAAATAACACCAACTCCCTTGGCCTTTTCTTCTCATGTCCAGCGTTTGAATGATCTGGTTACTCCAGTTCTCTTTGGGACATCAGGTCTCCAAAAATATAAGGGGCTGTTATTAGTTTCTGCTCTGATTCCAGCTGTTCTTGTATTTTTGCTTTGCTTTATCTCTAGTAAAGGTTTCTTTCTTTTTTTTTCCCTTTGGTGGTACTGGGGATTGAACCCAGGGTCATTTTTACCTCTGAGCTATACCTCCAGTTCTATTTTATTTTTTATTTGGAAACAGGGTCTCACTAAGTTGTTGGAGGGCCTCACTAAGTTGCCGAGGCTGGCTTCAAACCTGCGATCCTCCTGTCTCAGCCTCCCAAGTACTGGGATTACAAGTGAGCACCACCATGCCTGGTTTAAAGGTTTCTTAACAGGCCGGGCGTGGTGGCGCACACTTGTAATCCCAGTACTTTGGGAGGCGGAGACCGGAGGATCCGGGTTCGCGGCCAGCCTCAGCTCTCTCTCTCTCTCTCTCTCTCTCTCTCTCTACCTAGTGAGGCCCTCCACAACTTCGTGAGACCCGGTTTCAAAATAAAGTATAAAAAATAGGGCCGGGGGTATAGCGCGGAGGTAGAATGCCCCTGGGTTCAATCCCCGGTACTGCAAAAAAAAAAAAAGGTTTCTTAACAGGACACCTTTCCTTTAATTCTCTCCTTTATAGTCATCCTACACATGCCATGAGATTTGTCTTCCTAAAATATGGCTCTGATCATGCCACTTCTCTGCTTCGAAACTCCGGCTGGCTCCCATAGCTGTCTTGTGGAGCGCATATGCTGTGTCAGGCTCCGAGTGCTTTACGTACATCATCTAATGTAATCACCACGCCAGTCCTGTGTGGTAGGGGCTTGTGTGTTTGCCACTTGAAGCTGAGAAAACAGAGGCACAGAATAGTGAAATAATTTGTCTAGTGTCTCAACCAGAGACTTGAACCCGGATACTTGGGTCCTAGAGCCCATGCTCTTCATAATGCTCTTCGTATATTGAAAAAATGTACACATCATGTCTCCTCATGGCTGGACCCAATCTCTGTTCTACCAAACGTCAAGCACATCACCCTATTAAGTAATATTCAACATATGCTTTTTGATAATTATGACTACAGAGGAAAAAGCTGTTCTATGGTCAATATGATCAGGAGGAAGGGGGAAGTGTGTGTGTGTGTGTGTGTGTGTGTGTGTGTGTGTGTGTGGTACTGGGGATTGAATCCAGAGGCATTCTAGTTCTGAGCTACACCCCCAGCCCTTTTTAGTTTTTATTTTGAAACAGGGTCTAGCTAAGTTGCTGAGGCTAGCCTTGAACCTGCGATCCTCCTGTCTCAGCCTCCCCATTACTGGGATTACAGGCCTGCACCACCACGCCCAGCTGGGGATTTCATTGTGATCATCCTATTTTCCCAGGAGAATGTGGATTTTTTGCAAGAGCCCCTAGTGTGTGCAAAGCTCTCCATTCAGTGGCAGAATCTTCTAGAGACAAGATCTGACTTCTGTCCTAGGGAGCTCCCAGGCTAGTGGCGGTGACTCCGCTCAGATCTAAGACACAGACACTTTTTTTTTTTTTTTTGGCACTGGGGATTGAACCCAGGGGCATTCTACCTCTGAGCTACACCTCCAGCCCTATTTTTTTATTCTTTATTTTGAAACAGGGTCTCACTAGGTTGCAGAGGGTCTCACTAAGTAGCTGAGGCTGGCCGCGAACCCGGATCCTCCTGTCTCAGCCTCCCAAGTACTGGGATTACAAGTGTGTGCCACCACCCCTGGCCAGACACAGACACTTTTACAGAATCGGCAGGGCTGTTGCAGGTTCTGACACTACCCAACAGGAGTTTGGAGGCTGTGGTTCGCTCTGATGGTAGAAGATGGCGACAGGGAGACTATAGAGCCGACTCTTTGGTGTCTCCAGTTGTCCTTCAAGATGCGCACCCTGGTGTGGCACAGGGAATTCGGGTATCCTGTGTGGCATGCCTCTTCAGCAAAGTCTCTGGTGAGCCGCTCTGCAAGGTAAGGGGGAGCCAGTGATGGTTTACCCCAAAACGAGGTAAAGAGACCCAGAGGACAGGACGAGGCTCCTGGAGGCCACAGGGCAAGCAGCAGATCTGGCGCTCTGACTGGAGTCTCAGAGGAACCCACCTGAATGTCTCATCCTCACAGGGCGGGGGCGGAGAGGTGGCACCATTTCCAGGTCAGAATGACTCGGTGCTCCGATCGCCTGTGCCCCCCTCGCCCCAGCCACCCACACTTTGCCTGAGCGCCCTGCCCTCAAGCAAGAGCTGAGAGCTCAGTTTTTGGGGAAAGTGAGATGCGGCGTCGGTTGACAAATGGGTGGGTCCCCACCCCCATCCCCACCCCCCACCCGGTTTACAAGCACAGGGTGGCTCCCTCCTTCTTACACCCTCCCTCTCTTTATGGCCCTGAGCAATCTTTGATGTTTTCTTCCAGTGGAGGGGAGGGGGGGGAGAAAAAAGCCAACCTTAGCCAAAGAGAACCTGCCCACGGTGTCCTCAGGTGAGGGAAGGGGCTCCGAGGGCAGGGCCGGGATTCAGCTCAAGGAGCGGTGGGTGGGACACACTGGCACACGGAGCATCCTTTTAGATCTGTATCTCTTTGGGAAATGTCAGCATTATAGTTGGTCTCTTTTAACACCATGAAAAATGCAGAGGCTTCAGAGTGAGCCAGACCCAGGTTCCAATCCTAGATTCTCAACATTCTAGCTTTTTGACCTTGGGCAAGTTGCTTAACCCTTTGAGCTTCAGTTTCCTAATCTACGTTGAGTAATACAGTATTCACTTCCCAAGATGTTGTGAGAACTAAGTGAAACACACATAAAGTGCCTACTAGCGCCTTACATCTAAATTTGCTCCCCTAATTAAAAGTTAAGTTCCTAGACAGCAGGAGCCTTCCCAGCCCGCTCCCCTCCGTGGCCCTCCACCTTCTCCCACCCCACACTTCTTTGATTCTCTCCTCTGCTTGGGTAGAGTCGGTTTTTATTCTACCCAAGCTCTTGATTTTACTCTTGGGTAAAGTCGGTTATCCTCTGCCTTCCTTAAAAATGCACGAAGCCCCAGGATCTGTGCCAATCTTCTTTCTGTCATCTGCAGGCCCCCAGTTCAAAAGCCAAGGCAAACACAAACTTCTCCCACCCCTGCGAGTCCTGTAAACAGACCCACACTGGGCAACTCTCTGTCTTCTCTGCCATGTTCCCCCTCTCCTCCATTAGGATGATTTTATTTGCTTTGCTCCTATTCTTATCCATCTATAATTTTTATTTTATAGCTACCCCATAATGGTCTGGGGCCATCCCCACTGAATCACCAACTGGTCTTACTTTAGGATTTAATTTGGTTTTATTAAAATTACCAAAATTCTCCCTGGGCAGGTGTAGACCTGGGTAGGGCAAAGCTCTGTGCTGTTGACCGTGAGGCCCCTCCCCACTGGTACATTTCCAGGCCTCTCCGTTTTGGTGCAGCCGCAATGGGCGAGTGTTCCTGGTGCAGGCGCAGTGTGTACGTGTACGTGTGTGTGTGTGTGTGTGTGTGTGTGTGTGTGTGTGTCTTTCTTTGTCCTACTTTGCCCAGTGAAAATCTCAGAAAATGGGTTTCCTGCCCCCATTTACTTATCGACTTCTACACCCTTGCTGAGAGAAAATGCTAAACCACTTTCCTTTTGCCTTTTCTAAATCATAAACAGAGAATTCTCAGGTAGTTGGTATAAAGGCAGCTGAGACCAGTGAATATATCTCTGTCAAACACCCACCACCTTGGAGAGGTACCTTAGAGGAACATGAGGAGTGTGTGTGTGTGTGTGTGTGTGTGTGTATGAAGAGCCACTGTAAATTCTATGTTCTCCTAGAACTGTGAGGACACGGGCTGACACTGCCTCGGGAAACAGCTGCAGAGCATCCCAAGAGGCTGAAGAAACTGCCTACGTGCATTCACACTGCCTGCGCTAGGGAGGACAGGCACATCCGGACATGCAGACTCCATCAGCGGTAATTTTTGGTGTGAAGTGAACCACGGTAATAGGTTTTAGGCTGCTTTGTACCTTTCTTCTTTCTTCCAGGGAAGTGGAGCAGGAAGAGTTTGGAGGATAAGGCAGATTTCCATTTGGATTTTCCAATATATCCCTCCCTTGAATCTTCATTAGGATTCTGAAATCTTAGTATTAGGGGGGATTGAACCCAGACACCATAGATGAGGAAATAGGATTCAAAGAAAAGGGAAACAAGTAACTTTTAAAAAGAAACCTCCTGAGCCAGGCGTGGTGGTGCACGCCTGTAATCCCAGTACTTGGGAGGCTGAGATAGGAGGATCGCAACTTCAAGATCAGCCTCAGCAACTTAGTGAGACCCAGTTTCAAAATAAAAAATTGCCGGGTGTGGTGGTGCATGCTTGTAACCCCAGTACTTGGGAGGCTGAGACAGGAGGATCTGGGTTCGCGGCCAGCCTCAGCTACTTAGTGAGGCCTTCCGTAACTTAGTGAGACCCTATTTCAAAATAAAGAATAAAAAAATAGGGCTGGGGGTGTAGCTCAGAGGTAGAATGCCTCTGAGTTCAATTCCCAGTACCGCAAAAAATAATAAAATAATAATAATAATAAAATAAATTTAAAAGGCTGGGGGTGTGTCGCTTGGAGGTAAAACACCCTGGGTTCAATCCCCAGTACCCAAAACAAAACAAAACAACAACAAAGAAACTTCCTGAATTGGGTTGCTCATATTTATTCCTCAAGGCTACCAATCCATATAGATCCCCTTGAGGGTCGAACTCAAGGCAAACATCTCTCCTAGTTCTATGGACATCTTTGTTTTGTTCCCCTGACTGAAGAGAGATATCTTCAATAAATTGGAGCTTATGCCTCCCTGTGCTGTCCCCAATCCCCTCCATTATCTAAGATCCAGCTAAGTATTTTCCTACCTCTACTGTTTATCCACATTTCAAAAATTTCCTAAGGAACTGACTGGGAAAGAACTCTCCAATGGAAACATGAACCATGCATTTCTTTACTAGAGAATCCCATAAATCCAGGCCGGAGAGCTATCTGGGCTTGGAGGATGGTCAGGTGCCCCCACTTCTGCTCCTCCCCACTGTGTGCTTGGCTGAAATCAATCGAAATTGAATCTGCCTGTTGCTTTTAAGAGATGTGAAAGTAGAGAAAGGGTAAAAAAAGAATTTACTTGGTACTGGGAATAAAGCCGGGACTCAAGTTCCCCCTTACAGATCTAATTTCAAATCTAGAGGGTTGAGTGAGTGCTGAGGCCAACTGAGGCAGCTAACACTGGACACTTGAAAATCGACATTTTTCTCACCATCCATCCTTTCCTTTAAAAAAATAATGTAACTTGGAAGAATATGATTATCCTAAAACATTTTATTTTTTAATTAAAGAGGGTTCATTATGCTACCCGTCTCATCTCGTCCCAGAGGAGGGAAACCCTGTGTTCAGCAAGTTTGCTAAGAAATAATTATAGGTTCAGATCTTCCCCAGGCCCCGAAATTCAATTAAAATTTTTTTGTTTTAAGTTGCTTGCAGTCACATGGTATGTGTGTATGCGTGTGTGTCGTGTGTCGTGTGTGTGTGTGTGTGTGTGTACCAATTTCTATTGTAACTATTCTGGCCATGGGTCCTCAGATGTGACAATCATCCCAGCCCAATTTCTTTGGCTGTTTCTATGTGAGCAGATACTAACAGGATGAAAAATGCTTCAGTGAGCAACTTTACTTTTTCGTTTGTTGCTGTGTTTTGGGCTAGAATCACCCCGACTTTCTACCAGTGTCCAATTCCTGGGACACTTCTCTGGTTTACACTGAACTAGACCAGGGTAAATCGGCAACTCTTAACCTCCACTGTGATTCAGAATCTCCTGGGAGAACTTTAAAACAGTTGAGATGCCTGGGTGCCGCTCCCAGATGCGTGGATTCAGCTTGAGTGGCAGGCGGCAGAGTTTTCTAGAAGCTGCTCAGGTGATTCTAATATACAGCCAAGATGCCAAACACTGAAGAGACGGCAGCTGTGTTTGGATTGCACAGATGAGGTGGGATTTGGTGATTAGTAAAGATACCCAAACAGGGGCTGAGGCCCAATCAGAATGCTTCCATGCTCAGCTCACTATATAGTTATTTTAAGTATGCAAATGGCCTGCAGATGACACGGTGGTTTCCTGTCACCTCTATCCAGACTCTGGTATATATTTAAACCCAGGTGACAACAGTCATTCATAGTTGTCCCCACCACCACTTTTTTCCCCGCCCCAAGAGAAGGGGTGTTTCCATCGTAGGGTTGCCCTAGCTACATAAAGAAGTACATAAAGGAAATTTAGGAAAGACAGCGGACTCTCTCTAGATGACGGACCCTGTATTAACAGGCTGGCACACCCAGGTTACTCCAGGAGATGGGCAGTGTTATGGGCTCATTTAAACCATGGTTGACTTTACCCCCCAGTTAAAGAAAATAGCTTTAAAAACAGAAAACAAAAATAGGCTGAGGCATAAGCCCTCCTGGTGGCCAGAAATATGGAAAGAGAGGCTAGGGCTGTTTCAGGCCAGCTTCTTACTAGGTAATAAACCAAAACAGACATGTCTAATGGGAATCCAATAAATGAATTAATAAAAAACATAAATGTGCCTATGAATCCCCATATATCTCAGCACATAAATATATATAGGTATATATATATTATATATATATTATATATATATGTGGCTTATATAATGTGTCTATGTGGTATATGAGTTTATTTACATAACTATACTAGCTTGTGGGGCACGGAGGCAATTAGGCAGATATCTCAGACATACCTTTTAAAAATTGCAGCCATTTTCGTATTTTGAAAATGTTACCAATATCCCGATGGTTCTGAGTATTTAGATTTATAAAGTATGTATACATTTTCTATTTTGTGTACAGATACTTATTGTTATCTACACTAGCTTTTTCAGAGGGGAGACAGTGAGTCTGTGTAGATAGCCAAAGTGGCAATTCAGACTCAGATCATCCACATTGGGGCTTAGATCATCTGCGTTCCTGTGAATCCAGTTCTAAAACCTTTACTGAGCCAGATGTGGCAATCCCAATACTTGGGAGACTGAGACAGGTGGATCATGGTTCAAGGCAGCACACGGTAACTTAGCGAGACCCTGGTTCAATTTGGGGGGGGTACTGGGGATTGAATCCAGATGCATTCTACCTCTAAGCTACACCTGTAGCCCCATTAAAAAATTTTTTTTATTTGGAATTAGGGTCTCGCTAAGTTGTTGAGAGCCTCCCTAAATAGCTGAGGCTGGCTTCAAACCTGTGATCCTCCTGTCTCAGCCTACCAAGGACTGGGATTACAGGCCTGTACCACCATACCTAGCCCTGTTTCAAATTAAAAAAAAAAAAAAACAAGCCGGGCGTGG
>PVJS01052748.1:0-13510 GCA_004027185.1 Glis glis
CATGCGCGCTGAGGCTGGCCGCGAACCCGGATCCTCCGGTCTCCACCTCCCAAAGTACTGGGATTACAAGCGTGCGCCACCACGCCCGGCTTATTTATTTATTTTTTTGCGGTACTGGGGATTGAACCCAGGGGCATTCTACCTTCGAGATACACCCCCAGCCCTATTTGTTATTCTTTATTTTTGAAACAGGGTCTCACTAAGTTGCAGAGGGCCTCACTAAGTAGCTGAGGCTGGCTGCGAACCTGGATCCTCCTGTCTCAGCCTCCCAAGTACTAGGATTACAAGTGTGTGCCACCACACCCAGTTTATTTTTTATTTTGAAATAAAGTCTTGCTAAGTTGCTGAGGCTGGCCTCAAAACTGCAATCCTCCTGTCTCAGCTTCCCAAGCATTGGGATTACAGGTGTGGACCACCACTCCCAGCTTATTTTGAAACAGGGTCTCACTAAGTTGCAGAGGGCCTCGCTAAGTTGCTGAGGTTGGCCTTGAACCTGTGGTCCTCCTGTCTCAGCCTCCCAAGCACTGGGATTACAGGTGTGCACCGCCACTCCTGGCAACAATAGTCACTTATTATTGTTGTCAAGTACCGTATGCTGCACATCATTCTACATGGTACAGTTTACAGAATGGGCAGGGCAGTAGTTTACATCAGCACCACCACAGACGCATGAAGAATGTGTCATGTAGGCTGTTGCAACAACTGTGATGTTATTAGCAACAGGAAGTTGTGTAATCTTAATCCTCTGAGACTACTGAAGTACATGCTGACCGGAAACTCGACATGCAGTGCATGACACGTTTGTGTTGTTCACTGGTGAAGTCTAAGCACCCAGAACTGTTCCTGGCAGATAGAAGATGATTATTAAGTGTTTATTGGGGGGGCGAATAAGCCAATGAAACAATGGGTGGAGGTGGAGCCCATCTATCCCCGCACATGTCACCTGGCACCCTCTCCTCCCTGAGGCCTGTCTGCCTGTTCTTTGTCACCAAGTTCCACATCCAGCATGCAGAGGCAATGCAGGTATTTACTGAAGTTCCTGGGAGAGATGGAGGAGGAAGAAGTCACAGCCAACGTTCCCCATGATGTTTCTTAAACAGACTTTAATAGCTCAGCTTCCCCCCAGCTTCTCCCCAAAGCAGCAGACTCATTGTTCCAATTTTTCTTTCTTTTTTTTCCCCAAACTTTTTTCCTTTTTGCTGGCTTTCTGTGTTCTCCCCTCTGCTACCCTTCGTTTTGCAGACGCCGCTCAGCAACACCAGGACTGACGAAGCCCAGCCACAGAGGCGCTTCCTGCTTCCTCCAAGAACTGGTGAGTGGTGGGCGGTGCCACTGGGATGGGGATTCCAACCCTGGTGTCTGGAGGGAAGTTGGCTCCGCCCTCAGGGCCCCACTACCTTGATGTGCCGGGCACTTATTCTAGGCATTCATTCGCCCCTTAACATTCTTTACCTAAGTCCAAAGACTTTCCTGGCTCCTAAAAAGGTGTGAAATTTTATATTGCTTTCAAAAGCATAGAAGAGAATGAGAGAGTTCGCTTCTGATTCTTGATCTTTAAAAAAATGCAAAAATACTTATTCCAAGAGGCAAAATACTAGAGCCAGGGAAGCATGTGAAAGTGCAAAACCTGTGATTTTGTTTCTTTTCTTTCTTTTATTTTTGTACTGGGGATCGAACCCAGGGGCATTCTACCTCTGAGCCATACCCCAGCCCTATTTTTTATTCTTTATTTTGAAACAGGGTCTCACTAAGTTGTGGAGGGCCTCACTAAGTAGCTGAGGCTGGCCGTGAACCTGCGATCCTCCTGTCTCAGCCTCCCAAGCACTGGGATTACAAGCGGGTGCCACCATGCCCAGCTCTTTTCTTTCCTTTGATTTCTTCTCTCTCTCTCTCCTTCTTACTGTACTGAGATTGAATCCAGGGGCATTCTACCTCTGAGCTACACCCCAGACCTATTTTATTTTTTATTTCAAAACAGGGTCTCACCAAGTTGCTGAGGTTCTCGCTAAGTTGCCCAGGCTAGTGTTGAACCTACGATTCTCCTGTCTCAGCCTCCCAAGTACTAGGAGTACAAGCATCCTCCACCATGCCTGCAAGACCTGCCCCTTCAAAGTCAGTGTCTCCCCAGAGGGTTAAGTGGAGCCCAGGCGTGGGGTGGTGGCTCTCTCTGCTCTGCTCTTGCTCCTGTGTCACTTGGGACTGCGCTCACAGGCAGGCAGTGACTGTGGGTCTGTTTGCTGAGCGCCTCTGGGCTCTTATTTGGTGAACCTCGTGAACTCATCACGGCTGTCCTGGGGTGTCCCCTTTCCCCCAGCCCTGCCTTCCCTGCTGCAGCTGTGCATTTCACAAACCAGACTGCACTGTCATTATTTTTGTTAATAAGAATAAGCCAGGTGCTCATGCATTTACAGTCTCAGGTCCTCTTTGTTCTCTTATGTGGATCCAGATGTATGTGTGGCGTCCGTTCCTTCTGCCTCAAGAACGTCCTTGACTTTTCACGTCGTGCAGGTCCTGTTTATTTCTGAAAAATGTTTTTATTTCTGAAACCTGTTTTAACTGGGTATAGAACCCTAGGTTAATCCAATGGGAGTATGTATTTGTTTATCATGTCACTTTAAGTTCATTGTTTTGAGCCAGACAGGACAAACCTGTAATCCCATTACTTGGGAGGCTGAGGCAAGAGGATCCCAGGTTGGAGGCCATCCTCAGCAACTTAGTGAGACCCTGTTTCAAAATTAAAAAGAAAAGGGCTGGAGGTATAGCTTGGAGGTAGAATGCTCCTGGACTCAATCTCCGGTACAAAAAAGAGTCTGTTTTGGGGGACTGTAGGCCTGTTATTACATTTTTAGCTTCTCTGACATTGGTGGGACCAGTGGAAGCTCGGTCTTCCTTTGGTTTCTGTTCTACTCGATGTGAATCTCCTTTTTTGATGCCTTTTTTTTCCCTTTGGTACTTTAAAGATGTTGCTTTATTATTTTATTTTTTGCATCATTTCAGACAAGAAATCTTTTTTTATCTTTCTCTATGTGCAATATATCCTTTTACTCTGGTTGCTTTTAACATAATCTTCATGGTGGTTTTGAGCAACTTGATGATGTTTCTTGCTCTTTCTGCTTCCTGAGTGTGGGGCTTGTTCAGCTGCTTTGATTTAAGGGTTTATAGTTTTGATCAGATTTGGAAAATTTCAGCCACTAATTCTCAAAATATTTTTTTCTGTTCCTCCACATGCTATTCATTTCATTTTTAAAAAAATTTCTTTCTCTAAGTGTTATATTTTGGATGGTTTCCATAGATTCAAAATCACTAATCTTTTCATCTGTGATGTCTTATCTGCTGTTAATCCCATCCAGTATAGTTTTCATTTTATCATCTCACACATCGTAGTTTTCATCTCTAGGAGTTTGACTTGCCTCTATTTTATATCTTCTACATAAGCATCTTTTTGGGGATACTGGGGATTGAACTCAGGGGTATTCTACCTCTGAGCTACACCCAGGCATATTTTATTTTTATTTATTTATTTATTTATTTTTGCAGTACTGGGGATTGAACCCAGGAGCATTCTACCTCTGAGCTCCACCCCCAGCCCTATTTTTTGTTCTTTATTTAGAAACAAGTTCTCACTAAGTTGCTGGGGACCTCACTAAGTTGCTGAGGCTGGCTGGGAACCTGCGACCCTCCCGTCTCAGCCTCCGAAGTACTGGGATTACAGACGTGCTCCACCATGCCTGGCTTACATAAGCAACTTTTGAAAATACATAATGCAGTTATAATCACTTTAGTATCTTCATTTTTTATTTTTGTCAGTTCTGGATTCATGTCTATTGGTTGATTTTTTTTTTTTGTGGTACTGGAGATTGAACTCAGGGTCACTCTAACTCTGAGCTACACCCTCAGCCCTATTTTCTTTTATTTTAATTTTGGGTATTGAACTCAGGGACATTCTACCTCTGAGCTACATCCTCAGTCCTTTTTAAAATTTTTATTTTGAAACAGGGCATCGCTAAGCTGCTGAGACTGGCCTCGAACCTGCAATTCTCCTGGCTCAGCCTCCCAGGTACTGGGATGACAGGCATGCGCCACCATGCCCAGCTCCATTTAATTTTTGAACATTCATTTCATCAACTAAAAATGGAGATAATAGCACTATTTCATAGTGTTCCCATGAAAGAGAATTTAAACCATGTCTCAAGTATCTTGGAGAGTATTGGCATTATTTACACTTAATAATTTTACCTACGATTATTATTTTCACAAAAGTGCTAACTTGTTCCTTGTATTATTTCCATTTTATGGATAGATTAAACATTGTTCACACAGGATAACTGACAGAGTCAGTATCAGATCCACAGAGAATGACAAGCCCACTTTCTAAGCTCCGTTACGCATTAATTCATCAGGAATTTACTGAGGCGCTCCCTGACCTAGGCTGGGGAATCGAGGGCTCTGCTCTCACGGAGCACAAAGCACGGACAGGTAGTTTCGTAAGTGCAGTAAAACATCATGGGAACATCCATAAGAATTTGTGCTGAAGGGACTAACTTTCCATGGTTTTGGGAGGGAGGAGGAGGTTGTCACTGAACACTTGACTTGGACTAAATTTTGAGCTGTGTTAGTGTTTGGCTGATGGAAAGGGAAGAGAGTATGCATTCTTTTTTTTAATACTCTTTTTGGTGCATTGTAATTATACATCATAGCGAGGTTCATTGTGATACAAACATAGCACACACAGCACCCCGCTCTCCCTCCTCCCTCTCCACACATGTGAGAGAGATTGATAGTGATCCCTTCATGTATAAACACAGCATTATTTGGGCTGTTGCCTTTCTCTATCCTTCTTTCCCCCTCCCTACTTTCCTCCCCCAATCCCCTTCCACGATTCTACTGGTTTCTCTCTTCATTTACCTGAAGTCCGTTTGTTATTTTCCCATTGGCTTCCACACATGAGAGAAAACAGACAACCCTTGACTTTCCGAGACTGGCTGATCTCACCTAGCATAATGTTCTCTAGTCCCACCCATTTTGCTGCAAATGACATCATTTTGTTCTTTATGTCTGAGTAAAATTCCATTGTGTGTACATCTCACATTTCCTTTATCCATTCACCTGCTGACATACACCTAGGTTGGTTCTATAACTAGGCTCCTGTGAATTGTGCTGCTATAAACATAGGTATGCATGCATCGCTATAGTATTAAGACTTTAATTATTTTGGAAAGATACCAAGGAGTGGTATGGCTGGGTCATATGGTGGCTCCATTCCTAGTCTTTTGAGGAACCTCCACACTGATCTCGATAGTAGCTGTCTCACCAACAGTGTGCAAGAGTTCCTATTTCCCTACATACCAGAAAGTGTGCATTCTGAGCAGAGGGAGTGGCATGAACCCAGGCCAGGAAGCAGACCCTTGCCAGATGACCAGCGTGGAACACAGGCCATCAGTACCAGTGGATCTTGATGAGAAAAGTAGGAGGTTCTCAACGCCAAGAAAGGAGTTGGAATTTGATCTTGTAGGCTTTTTGAATTTGATCTTTTTTTTTTTTGCGGTACCGAGGATTGAATGCAGGGGCGGTCTACCTCCGCGCTACACCCCCGGCCCTATTTTTTTATGCTTTATTTTTGAAACCGGGTCTCATGAAGTTGCGGAGGGTCTCACTAGGTAGAGAGAGAGAGAGAGAGAGAGAGAGAGAGAGAGGAGAGAGAGATCTATCGATCGATCGATCAATCGATCTATCGTGCGCGCGCGCATGCGCGCTGAGGTTGGCCACGAACCCGGATCGTCCGGTCTCCGCCTCCCAAAGTACTGGGATTACAAGCGTGCGCCACCACGCCCAGCCTTGAATTTGATCTTGATGGCTCCATGGGGAGCCATCGAAAGATTATAAACTGGGAAGTGTCTATGCCAGTTTTGTGGCCTTTTTTTTTTTTAGCAAAAAATGCAAATTAACATTGAAATGGTCACAAATAAAATAGTACATTTTAGTATGAGGGATGGAGTAGCTTGGTGCAGGTAGCTCATGAATTTTTTGTGGTACTGGGGATTGAGCCCAGGGGCATTCTTCCTCCGAGCTACACCTCCAGCCCTTTTTATTTATTTTGAAGCAGGGCCTGGCTAAGTTGCTGAGGCTGCCTTGAGCCTGTGATCCTCCTGTCTCAGCCTCTGAGTGCTGGGATGATGGGCATGCTCTGATGATGTTCTCCGCAGGAGGGCGCTCTCCTGATGGGGACAGCCTGGCTGGAGGTCCTCTGTGTGTGATGGGGGTTGCCACTGGGCAAGTGTCACTTCAGGGTGTGAGGGTGGGGAGTCAGCGTCTGGGTGCACAGTCCCCGAGTCCCCGAGTGTGCGTCGGGGGGCTGGATCTGCAGCCTCTCCCCACTGTAATGGTCCCGACCTCAGTTTCTCCTACTAAACATCCCTGTCAACTCTTGTGGTTAGATCCGAAGCCCCACACTTCTCTGAGGCTGGACAATGGGGTGAATCTTTCTCCATTCTGGTTTATCTGTTAACTCACTCTCCCTCGATTGTTGACCCTTTAAAAATTGTTGAAATACTCTTTTTGCAAATGTCCTTTTTCTTCACTATTATAGGTTCTTCTTCTTATTTTGGTACTGGGGATTGAACTCAGGGGCATTCTACCTCTGAGCTACACCCAAGCCCTTTCTAAAAATTTATCCATTCATTTGTTGATGGAACAACATTTTGAAACAGGGTCTCACCAAGTTGCGGAGGCTGGCCTCAAACCTGTGATCCTCCTGTCTCAACCTCCCAAGTACTGGCATTACAGGTATGTGCCACCGTGCTGGACTTGACTATTACTCTTGAGACAATACTGCAAAGAGGAATCTTATCCTTATTTTATGTATTTGGAGCTTGAAGTGCCAGAGAGACTTTTCCAGGATGGGTGATGAAGCCAGTCTTATGAACGACAGCTCCTGGTTCCCAGGCAAGGAGTCTCACGATCGGATCATCTGCTCTCTGTCAATGTGTATATGAAGACAATTCTAACAAACTAAATGGCTTTCCAGGGACCCAATCCAGAGTTTTGTCCCAATTCCCTCAATTTTCTTGGCTGATACTGACCAGGCCCCTAGCTGGACTCAGGCCCTGTAGCCAACGGGCAGGTCAACGGGCAGGTCAACATGCCAGTGTCAAGCCAGGCCCGGGCTGGCTCCGCTGGTCAAGGGCGGTCAGTCCCGCTGGGCTGCCTTGTGGAGAGTTGTACCAAGAGAGCAACTTGGCGGCGGAAGGGAGGCCCTTCACTTGTGCCCGGCTCCAGGGAGGAGGGTGTTCACACGCTGCCGCGAACACTGCCTGAAGATCTCTCTTCAGTTCCTGCTTTCAATCTGGTACTGGGGCTTGGTGTGGGCTTGGAATGTCCCCCAAACCTCTCCTGGCCTGGAGTCAGCCGGCCCCTGTGCTGTGTACAAACATGGACCTGTTTATATGTATGTGAGGTCACATGACAAGCAGATACACATGAACTAGTTCTCAACCCCGTCTGGACTCTGGAGTAACCTGGGGAGGTGTAAATGGATGCTGAGCCCACATCCTGGTTTAATTGGTCTGGGGGAGGCACCAGGTCTTCATGCACTGGCTTCAGTGAGACCCGAGGGAGCCGAGGCCTGGGGACGGCAGGGAGAGGTCTTCCCTTACTGGTGTATCGCGAGGCCATGCTCCTGAAATCGGGCTCTTTCAGCCTCTCTGCAGAATCTGAGTCCTGGCTTGGCTGAGGCTTGCTGCTTCTCCACACTTGGGGCTATGGGCCAGCCATGCAGGAAGATTCTGGAAGAGTCCTCCTGTTTCTAACACATGGCTTTCTTTTGTTAACTGTACCGTGAAGGGGACCTCATGCCAGATGTCACGGCTTCTCTTCACAGTTTGTCATCTGCGTGGGAGAAGACATGTTGTCCAGGTTCTGCTGGTTTCGGAGGAAGAAACAACACTTCCATCCTTGGAAGTACTGTGACTTCCAGCCTCCAGGCCACCGAGTTGAAAGCTTTCTCAAAAGGCCGAGGCTAAAACATGGATATGTATGTATTACTATTCTTTTTTTTTTGATACTGGGAATTGAATTCAGGGGAATTCTACACCCCCAGACCTTTTTATTTGATTCTATTTTGAAACAAGGCTTGCTAAGTTTCTAAGGCCATGCTAAGTTGCTGAGGCTGGCCTCGAACCTGTGATCTTTCTGTCTCAGACTCCCAAGTACTGGGATTACAGGTGTGCACCACTGTGCCTGGCTTCACTATAGTATTCAATAGCTAATTATGGAATCAACCTAGGTATTTTCCAGTATATGAATGGATAAAGAAAAGGTTGTCTATACACGCAATGAAATTCTGCACATCCATAAAGAAGAACAAAATTATGTTATTTGCAGGGAAATGGATGGAACTAGAGAATATTTTGCTGAGATCAGCCAGTCTCAGAAAGTCAAGGGTTGTATGTTTTCTCTCATATGTGGAAGCTAGAGAGAAAACAAGAAACAAAAGGCACTTTAGATAAATGAAGAGAGAGACCAATCGACTAGAGGGAGGGGATTGGGGGAGGGAGGTGGAGAGGGGGCTTGAGGAAGGAAACATTTCAAATGATGTTACGTCCATAGATGAAGGTATCACTACCAATGTCACTAACGTGTGGGGAGGGAAGAGCGGGGAGCCGGGTGGGATGTGGAGGGAAATGCTGTGTGCATGCGTGTTTGTCTCACTTTGAACGTCACCATCAGGTTTAATTACAATGCACCAATAAAAGTACGTGTAAAGGAAGGCTGAGGCTGGCTGGCACGGGCCACCTTCCCACTGACACTTGGATGGCTTCCGATTGCTATAGGAAAGACGCTGCCAATGCCAGGTCCCAGGTCCACGTGCAGATACTGTTTCAAAGCAGAAGGCCTTGGAGCCACAGGGGGCTGGCTCTTTCAGAAGCAAAACACCATGGGTCACATCCCAAGCTCTGAGTCCATCTTGCAGGTTTCATTGCGACCTTCAATGGCTCTTGTGAGAAGGTCAAGGGCCTAATTCAGATGTCACAGCCACTCTCCCAGCCCCACAGAGAGAACATGGAACCCACATATGGAAGAAACCACTGCGGCTCTGCCCACTCTACTGCCCTGCCTGGGACATGGTGGCCTGAGAGCCACTCAGGGTGGTTCAGGCCCACACTGGGGTCTCTCTCCCACCCCTGGGCTGAGCAGGTGGGCCTGGCTCTGGGATACCAAGGCCCCTCAGCTTTCTTCCAGGGCAACCAGCAGGGCAACTGAGTCAGAGGGGCCGGGCAGACCTGCCTTCTACGGGGCCCAGGATGTCCTGACCTTGGCTTTGTGCAGCTCCAGCCAGGCATCCCCAGGCAGCAGAGAAAGTGCCCCAGCCCCGGTTCCCAGCCTCCTGCACGGGGCTCTGGCTTCCCTGGGTGTTACAGGCCCTCTTGTTTCAGCAGGAGGATCCTGTGTGTTTGATCTAAATCTGGTCTTCTGCTGGAGAGGCCCAAACAATCTAAGTCCAAACAGCCTTAACAGGAAACCTGCCTCTTAGGGCCAAGAATGCGACCAAAATAGCTTCAAGCCTTTAATTCTGATCCCAGCACCGTTGGGGAGCCTCTACCTGAGAGGAACAATAGGTGGAACTCTGTCCCCAAATACTTCGCCCACCCGTCTCCACTCCCCCTGCAGAGCTTTGCCTGTGCACGGGCCTCCCGGCCAGCGGGCACCCCAGGCTGGTGGTGACCGTGGATCAGCATCGGAGAGCTTGGCTATAGGGACCCCAGCTCCACCCCACTGTGCCCTGGGGCCAGCCCTGCAATCAAATATGTGTTTAATTGAATGGACTAGCCGAGTTGTTTTTGTTTGGTGGACATAACAGAGAATTCCAGGAGAAACAAATCTTATTATTTTTATTTTTAATTTATTTTTGTATGCTTTTATTGGTGCATTATAGTCTCATATCATAATGTAAATCATGTTGACAGTGACATACATGCATACAGCACTTGGTGCCCCGCACTGTGGATGCCTCCCCATCTCCTCCCTTCCCCGTAGAGAGTACTGAGAACCATTGGTATTTTCACATTGGTATTTTCACATATGTACTCATAGCTGATGGTAGCAATTCCTTCAATGAACCTCACTTTTTCCCCTCCCCTCCGTTAGACCACCTCCCTGGCTCCACTGAGGTTTCTTCTCCATTATCTGGAGTCCTTCTGGTATCCCAATTACTCCCTAGGTTCTGCATATTAGAGAAAACATATGACCCTTTACTTTCTGTGACTGGCTAATCTTACTTAACATAATGTTCTCCAGGTCCTTCCATTTTCTTGCAAATGATATAATTTTGTTCTTCTTTATTGCTGAGTAGAAATCCATTGTGTGGCTATCCCATAATTTTGTGATCCATTCATCTGTTGATGGACACCTACATTGGTTCCATAGTTTGGCTATTGTGAATTGTGCTATGAACATGGATATGCATATATTACTGTAGTTCTCTAGTTTCAACCCCTTTGGAAAGATATCCAGGAGTGGTATAGCTGGATGATATGGTGGATCCATTCCCAGTCTTCTGAGGAATCTCCACACTGATCTCCATAGTGGCTGAGCTAATTTGCAATCCCAATAGTTCCAATTTCCCCACATCCTTGCCAACATTTATTATTTTTTGACTTCTTGATGATTGCCATTCTGATTGGAGTTAGATGGAATCTCAATGTAGTTTTTATTTGCATCTCCCTGATTGATGTTGAACATTTTTTGGTCATTTGTAGCTCTTCTTTTGTGAAGTGTCTATTCAATTCAATTGCCCATTTCTTGATTGGGTTATTTTGTTTTTAGTGTAAAGTCTTTTTTTTTTTAGAGGTACTGGGGATTGAACAAGCTACACCCCCAGCCCTATTTTTTATTCTTTATTTTGTTTTTTTTTTGGTTTATTCTTTATTTTGAAACATGGTCTCACTAAGTTGCAGAGGGCCTCACTAAGTAGCTGAGGCTGGCCGTGAACCTGGATCCTCTGGTCTCGGCCTCCCAAGTACTGGGATTACAAGCATGCACCACCACGCCTGGCTAGTGTAGTCTTTTAAGTTCTTTGTATATTCTAGACATTAGTCTTCTATCAGAGGGATAACTGGCAAAGATCTTCTCCCATTCTGTAGGCTTTCTCTTTAGACTCTTGATGGTTTCCTTTGATGAGCAGAAATTTTTAAATTTAATGCCATCCCTTTTATTAACTCTTATTTTTATTTCCTGAACTTTGGGAATCTTGTTGAGGAAGTTTCTACCTGTGCCTATATGTTGGAGTGTTGGACCTATGCCTTTCTCTAGTAGCTTCAGAGTCTCTGGTCTAACTTTCAGGTCTTTGATCCATCTCGAGGTGACTCCTGTCCAGGGTGAGAGGTAAGGATTTAGTTCCATTTTTTTCTACAACTGGATAACCAGTTTTCCCAACACCATTTGTTGAAAAGGCTGTCTTTTCTCCAACGTATGTGTCTGGCACTTTTGTCGAAAACCAATTGGCTATAAGTGAGTGTATTTGTTTCTGTGTTTTCTATTCTGTTTCCTTGGTCTATGTGTCTGTTTTTGTGCCAATACCATGATGTTTTTATTACTATAGCTCTGTAGTATAATTGGAAGTCAAGAATTGTGATGCCTCCTGCATGGTTCTTATTGCTGAGAATTGCTTTGGATATTCTGGGTCTTTTGTTTCTCCATATGAAATTTAGGACTGAAATTTCTAGGTCTGTGAAGAATAACATTGGTATTTTGATAGGGATTGCATTGACTCTGTAGATCACTTTTGGTAGAATGGCCATTTTGATAATATTTATTCTACCTATCCAAGAACAAGGGAGATCTTCTAAGATTTTCGATTTCTTTCTTTAGTGTTTTATAATTTTCATTGTAGAGGTCTTTTGCTTCCTTGGGTAGGTTTATTCTTAGGTATTTTATTGGTTTTGAGGTTATTGTGAATGGAATTGTTTTCTGGATTTCTTTCTCAGTGGATTCATGGTTGGCATATAGAAAAGCTACAGATTTTTTTAGGTTGATTTTGTATCCTGCTACTTTGCTGAATTTGTTAATCAGCTCTAGTAGCCTTTTGGTTGAGTCTTTTGGGTCTTCTAAATATAGGATCATGCCATCTGCAAATAGAGATAATTTTAATTCTTCTTTTCCTATTTGAATTCCTTTGATACCCTGCTTTTGTCTGATTGCTCTGGCAAGAGTCTCGAGTACTATATTGAAAAAGAGCGGTGATAGTGGGCATCCTTGTTTTGTTCCTGATTTTAAAGGGAATTCCCACAGTTTTTCCCCATTCAATATCATGTTGGCTTTGTGTTTATTGTATATGGCCTTAATGATGTTGACGTATGTTCATTCTATTCTGATTTTCTGCCTCTTTTTAAAAATTTTTTGGCGGTACCAGGGATTGAACCCAGAAGCATTCTACCTCTGGGCTACACCACCAGCCCTATTTTTTGTTCTTTATTTCAAAAAAGGATTTCACTAAGTTGCAGAGGGCCTCACTAAGTAGCTGAGGCTGGCCGTGAACCCCAATCCTCTGGTCTCAGCCTCCCAAGTACTGGGATTGCAAGCGTGCGCCACCACGCCCAGCTCTGCCTTTTTTTTTTTATTAACATGAATGGGTGTTGGATTTTGTCAAATGCTTTTTCAGCATCTATTGAGATGATCATGTAATTTTTGTCCTGAGTTCTGTTTATGCGGTGAATAACACGTATTGATTTGCGTATGTTGAACCAACCTTGTATTCCTGGGATGAAACCAACTTGGTCATGGTGTACAATTTTCTTGATGTGGTTTTGAATGTGCATGGCTAGCATTTTGTTTAGAATTTTTGCGTCTATGTTCATCAATGATATTGGTCTATAATTTCTTTTTTTCAGGGATCTTTATTTGGTTTTGGTATTAAGGTGATACTGGACTCATAGGAGTTTGGAAGGATTCCATCTCTTTTGATTTCACGGAATAGCTTGTGAAGTATTGGGTTTAATTCTTCTGTCAAGGTTTTGTAGAATTCAGCTGAGAATCCATCTGGACCTGGGCTTTTCTTTGATGGAAGACTGTTTATTGCTGTTTCTATCTCTTTGCTTGCTATTGGTAGGTTTAAGTTTTCTATATCTTCTTAGTTCAATTTAGGTAGATTGTATGTGTCTAGAAATCTGTTGATTTCTTCCATGTTTTCCAGTTCATTGGAGTATAGATTTTCAAAATAGTTTCTGATGATCCTCTGAATTTTCCCACTGTCTGTGGTGATGTCTCCTTTTTTTTTTTTTTTGCGGTACCAGGGATTGAACGCAGGGGCGTTCTACCTCCGCGCTACACCCCCGGTCCTATTTTTTTTTATACTTTATTTTGAAACCGGGTCTCATGAAGTTGCGGAGGGCCTCACTAAGGAGAGAGAGAGAGAGAGAGAGAGAGAGAGAGAGAGACAGGGAGAGAGAGCAAGAGAGCTGAGGCTGGCCACGAACCCATATCCTCCGGTCTCCGCCTCCCAAAGTACTGGGATTAC
>PVJS01052750.1:0-13512 GCA_004027185.1 Glis glis
CACTTGTAATCCCAGTACTTTGGGAGGCGGAGACCGGAGGATCCGGGTTCGCAGCCAGCCTCAGCTTGCGCATGCGCGCACGCATGCGAGCATTTTCTCTCCTTCCCTCCCTCCGTGTCTCTCTCTCTCCCTCTCCCTGTCTCTCTCTCTCTCTCTCTACTTAGTGAGGCCCTCCGCAACTTCATGAGACCCGGTTTCAAAATAAAGTATAAAAAATAGGGCCGGGGGTGTAGCACGGAGGTAGAATGCCCCTGCGTTCAATACCCAGTACCGCAAAAAAAAAAAAAAAAATTATGAGCCAGGCTTGGTGGTGCATGCTTGTAATCCCAGTACTTGGGAGGCTGAGAAAGGAGGATTGCAGGTTTGAGGACAGCCTCAGCAAGTAGTGAGACTCTCATCAACCTAGTGAGACCCTGTTTCAAACTAAACATAAAATAGGGCTGGGGAGTAGCTCAGAGGTAGAATGCCCCTGAGTTCAATCCCCAGTTCCACACACACAAAAAATTATCCTTGTGAAAATTCTTCTGACATAGCTGTCTGTCTTCAAACTAGGCCTTTGGATGCAATTTATGCTTGGTAAGATTTTCATATCAGGTTCTAGAGATTCATGAAAAGGGGGCGGAAGGGACTTTCGTTTCCCCACTTTGAACGAACCTCACTTAGATTTTCACCAAGTGTGAATATCCTGGCACCCAGGAATAAAACCCAATTCATACAGTATTTTTCACCACCAACAAAATCTACAAAATAAGAAATGCTGACTCCCAGCTTTCCCTGGGTTGATTATGAAGTCCACAGACATGGCATGACATCGTCTATTGGGCTTCCTTTTTCTTTTCTCCAGTGGCTCAGTGAGAGGGGAGTCTGTGCACAGCAGGGATCTTGTGGGTGTCACAGGCAGGAGGCAAACAAGAGAGTCGGGGAAATAATGTCGCTCTGTGCCTCTCAGTGTCCTCGGCACGTATCCCAGTCAGTGGGTCAAAGCTCGACTTTCTTCAGAGCAGAGGCTCCGGCTTTCGGGTTTCTCTACGCCACCCTGCTGGCCGTATGCCTGTACTTTTCCTTCCTTCTTTCTTTTTTTTTTAAACAAACCTTAATATGGAAGAATAACTGCGACTCTATGATGCTTTAAAATAGCACTGACTTATGTGACTCAGAATAAACAATATATTAAAACTTAAAAGATATGAAAGTCCCACAGCCCTGAAATAGCCTCTGAAGGGATTTATTTAAATACCGTGGGGCACACTCTGTGCTAATGCTACCAAGTGGGCAAACTCAAGGAAGCTGACTGAAACTTAAAAATATGAAGAAAGGTAGAACTGAAGCTTCCATGGAAAGAAATCTTAAGTTCTAAACAGAAAGCTGTGATTTAAAGCAGCACGGATGACAAAACGGAGGGCAGCATCTGACTGGGCGCGGAGTGGGTTGGGTACAGTGAGTCCCCGAGTGACAGGCGGCTGCGACTGACGCCTCCCCGCCTTTCACTCCCGGCCCAGCTCCATGATGGCCCCACTAGTGTCACCTACAGGCTGCCAGGATGTGTCATCTACCTAGCAGAGCGGCCCCTACTCTCCATTCTGCTGTGACAACTGGAAATTTTTGAAAAGTATTATAACTTCTTTAAAAACTAAAATTTCCAGTGCCCCCCAAAAACTCCACAGAAAAGTAAACATAAAATGAAGGAAAATACAAAGTTTTATGGAGAATGACTCCCTTATCCTAAGGACACGAATTCTAGCTAAAGATCAGTTGGTCCACATCTCAAGATGAAGCTAAATTTCTCTTCAGCAAGACAGGGGAGCTGTGTGGTTTCTGGACTTCTATTTCCCCATCTGCAGAGTGAAGACCAAGGAGGAAGACTCCGGAAGTGTCTGGACACACGAGGACCGGGCCCCCGGGGACACACAGCACTGCGGCACTCAAGTGTCTTGATCTGACACCGCCTCTGGATGGTTAAGATTATCCTCCGCTAGGCATGGCGGCACGTGCCTGTAATCCCAGCCACTCTACGATTATCCTTGCTTTCTCCCTAAATTACTCATCTCAACTCTAGTGAGTGAGGCTCAGACCTTCTGGGAAGAGCCCCTCCTTCCTGCCCCTTGGGTCTTCTCCCCATGCAGGCCGGCCCTCGCCTCTCTCCAGGCCTCCGCCTCCCTCCCAGGCCTCCAGCGCTGCCTGCTGCAGCCCTACTCGCACAGGCCAGTCCCTTCTATGCTCACCAGTTTCATTTCTCTGGACCTTTTCTAGCTGTCTACTAAAACACCTTCTGACCTTCAGTAAAGCTCGGTCTCTTTACAGACCTGTGCTCTACCTAAGACACACCTGCGGAGCTCATGTGCCAGGTCCCACACTAGCCTGGAGTTTAAAACCCAAGAAGAGCGCCAGTCCCCAGCACGGAAGCAGACCTCTGGCACTGCGTGCTTACAGGATGCTCTGGCAGCGCGTGGGTCATTTACCAGAGGGCTTTCTGGGGAGGAGACCTGGTGGGGGGAGCATGGCACGTTGCTACTCTCTCCCTTTTCTTGTTTACTTAGTCAATGACAAATAATTCAGTAGAAAATGACACAGCTGGTCTGCATAACCTGTTTACACAGTTTGGAGAACACATTTTTAATTTTAATTTAGGATGTTTGGACCATTTCTATATTCTCAGGTTTCATTTTTCACATTTTAAAAGGCGCTTACTTTTTTCTTTTATTTCTTTCTCTTTTTTTGTACTGGGGACTGAACCTAGGGGCATTCTATCTCCGAGATACACCTCCAGGCCTATTTTCTTTTTTATTTTGAAACGGGGTCTAAGTTGCTGAGGGTATTGCAAAGTTGTTGAGGCTGACCTCAAACCTGTGATCCTCCTATCTCAGTCTCCTAAATGCTGGGATTACAGGCGTTTGACACAGGCTCAGCAACACCTATTTCTTTTGTAGGAGAAAATAAGGACTGTGACTCTGCTGGAATTCAAGGGTTACACACAAGAGCTTTGACAGCAAATGTGTGTGTGTGTGTGTGTGTTGCTGCAGATCAAAACTGAAAGCGAATTATATTCAACATTCCTTCACAGCTATTAACTTCTGTTTCCACACTGGTCCATCTTGCTGCCCACTAAGCTAAAGAACAGCCACTGCCTCACTGGTTTACAGGACAACCTGGCTGCATCTTTTCACCTGTCCCTGTATTCAGTTACACACACTCACCTGTGACTTGCTTGTCTGGAAGAGAAGGGATTGGAATGGCTGAGCCAAACTTAACCAGGAGACGCTCATACAACCAGTCAAAGTGCTTATACCTGTGGTTTACAGATCGATTAGTGTTCTACAAAATAAGGGAAAGAGATGAAGAGTTACCAATGCCAACTGCAGAAAATGAAGAAGCAAGCAAGCTGTAACTAGTTATGCAAGCACAGCCTGCTTATGACAAGGTGGGTACTTACAGTAGGTGTTAACTGATATTCAATGTAGCTCTTCAGACCATACATTTTGGAGCCTTTCCTGGGGTCTGCTACCACACAGTCAAACGTAGAGGTAGGATAAACCCACATCGGGCCATAATCTCCAACCTACACAATGATTCAGGAAAAGTTTATTTTGTAACATGAAAAAATAGTATATGTAACTGGTATAAATCAGCAAGTGATTCTTTTCAGAAAAGTCCTTTGGAGGGTCAGTCTTGGTCCTCTCTGAGAAGGTTGGTGACTGGCTCTGTTCCTATTAGATGTCACCTTTGAAGAATACACTTGCTGGGACGCTCGGCCCATGGAGTGGAATGCTCCCGCCGCTAGGAGAGTGTTGGTTGGAACAATGCCCCTCCCTCTAGACCAGCTGTCCCAAGCTATGTATCATGAAGGGCTAGTTTTTAAAACTTTCCCATCTATCACATACTGATAGTTTTGTGAAATGAAAATTTACACATTTGGACTTCTCAGTGTTGAGAGTTACCATCAAATTTTCTAAACACTGTGATTTTTTGTACTTATCTCACAGTGGATTTGTAACAAGCGGTTATAAAGCAGGCAAGCATCTGGTCTGTGGATATCTTGAGTAGCACAGCTCTTGCTACAGAAATGGCTAATCAGACTGGCCAGGGTCTGATATCCATTTTTTTTTTTTACTATGGGGCGGGGGCAGGGGGTGCAAGAACCAGGCTAGCTGTTTTCTCTTGGGGTCGCTTGTGCAGAAGCACGGTGGGCTAGCTCACTTCCTATTCCCGGGTATTACGCCTGCCAGGCAAGGCTTGCCAAAAGCAGGCAGGCCCCCATTCTTCCTCCACTGTCCTTTCCTATCCATGACCAGGGTGCCAAGGCTCAGACATCCAGATGAGGCTTGTTAGGCTCACACTAAACTCAGAACACTGGGGCTTTACCTGGGGCAGGAGTGAGGAAGGGAAACCAGCTAGCTCCTGTGTGGGGTACAGAGAACTAGCGTGGGAGTTTTGAGCCTGTGGATCTTCTGCCAGGCACTGCTAAGTGACAGTGGGTCTGCTGCCCCAAATCCGGCTGTTTTCATCTTGTTTAAAACTGCATCCAAGGCCACAAAGGCCGCTGCAGAGACACTGGACCCTGGGGCTCACATGCCGGCTCCTGGGATCACTCTCGGTATCACCAACATACTCACGTTGGTTCTGGATCATTCATTTCAGAATGAATAGAAACCGTTATGGACTTCGGAGATCCAGATTGTGAGACAGCAGTTCTTGTCACTGAGCATATAAAGAGCACCAAGGGTCCTTATTATCTTGAGAATGTTATCTAACAGAGTAATAACTGAATTATATAATCCAAGAATAAGGTGAAAGGTCAGTCATGTAGCTAGTAAATGGAACACTGTTTCTAAGAAAGAGATTCAGAGACTCAAGGAAGAAAGAAAACAGTTTTAAAACAGGATTTAATCTTGCAGTTAGAAAAAGTATGATAAGAAAGTAAAAAGAGAACGAGCAGACTGCTTTGGGCTGAAGGAACAGAGATGTGTGGGCTGAGCTCTCAGAGGCAAGGTCAGCAGACCTGAGGGGAAAGAGGAAGGCCCCGCCATATCCTTTCTCAAGGTGGGCAAGGGAAACAGTAGGCTGGAGTATGAAAGTCCAGAGGTCGTTAGGTATGAAGGTGACTGAGAACTGGAGGGGTTTACTAAGGGACTAAAGAGAAGATATCCGAGAATGAACAACTATGTTGCCCCAGAGGGGCCACAACCCAGGAAGCTGGTCTAAGGCTGCATAGCAGGGACTGTGGCTCCTTGGGGAGCTTCCCTGTGACCGGGCCCGAGAAGCCGCTCTGGTAGGCTAGGGCCTCCATGCCCAGGCCATGTTTTCCTAATGGGCAGGGCTGCTGTACCTGCTAAGCACAGAACCAGGCCTCTGCTTTCTCTTGGCTTGTGGAAGACTCAGTAACTTTCCTCAGCTTCCTTTTCATGCAAGAAGCCCATCAGGCAGACCTGCCTATGGGGCTCACCGGCCCAGCTCTGCCTAAAACTTGTGGGACAAGCTGGACCTTCCACTCTGTTCCATTCCTGTCAGGCCTGTGACAAAGCCCACTTTAACAATGTGAGGGGCAGGGCCACAGGCTCTTACTTCTGTGGAGTTTTAAGTTTAATGAAAAGAATAATGACACATGTATAATTTTAAAGCCTGGCACCAACAGAAAAAAATTAAAACAATTTCTAATCTAACTGCTACTCTGGAATAAGATAATTACTCCAAATGTATTTTGAGGGAAAAAAGGATAAAGGGGCTCTTGGGTATAAATAGCCCTTCTGTCTGAAGGCTTCCGGGATTTCAGGCTTTTCAAGGATTTGGGAACAAGTAATTAAATAATCCAGCATCATTCCTGCAATTTCAAGTCTCCCAGAAGCCCAAGATCACAGAATAAAACCAGTGCTTGCTCATCCTTGTCTACACCCCTGTGACTTCACTCAAGGCTTCCCCATTAAGCTGATGGGGTCAAAGAGCCACAGCGCTCTTTCCCAGAATTTTATATGGGAATATACAGCTAGATATTCCCTAGATAGAAAACCAACCAACAATCAAAAAATGAGATGAAACCAAAGAACCTGTGTCATGTTGTATAATAATCATTACTGTAAGACAAATTAAGTTCTTAATGCTGCCATTAACTTCCAGCATTTACTGGCTAATTTCTTCTCTTGAGCTGACAGATGATTTACTGGAAGAAACACTATTATCAGCATATTGGAAAAGGTACCTTATTCTGATAGGATGTTTATATTTTGCCAGGGTAGAAACCTTAATATGTAAACTAAGCTTATTTGCTAAATATATAGCACTGGTAGAAAAACAGCACGTTAAATACATTTCAAGACACTTTAGAAAGGAAAAAGTATGAAAAGAATATGTATTATGAATGCTGTTCGTTCAATATTAATAGTTTGAAAGATGAAAATAAAGAATACCTGGATAATAACAGGCATTAATTTATGCAAATTATCTTTAGCACTCCTAAAATACTAACATTATCAGTTGTCTGGGATATGAAAAGTGTTTAAAATACTTCCCAAAAGACTAATAACTTTCTTAGTTTTAAGGTATTATGAAAGACCTTAATTACAAACAAACAAAAATAAACAAACTTACAATGATAGGAATTTTCTCTTTGGGTTTTGCTAGTTGCTTGGCCAACAAATACTGTTCCATTCCAGGCTTTGCAAATCCAGGAAATCTAATCATGAAGATAAATGCGTGTGAGTCTTAATGTCTTTCCTCATGAGACGTCTGTATGTCTCACCATGTTTCCTTAACACACCAGTTTTAACCTTGTTCTGTCTTTCAGGTGTACCAGAAATGGAAACTGTGGTAAATGAAACCCAACGTAATCAGATTGTTCAATGGCCAGTTAGTCATTTAATTAAGCTTGATCTGGTGAGGAGAGCAGTCTGATTCCAGAAGGTGTGATATTTATGAGTACTACGTTTGTGTAACCAGATCTGAAACAACTATCACCAACAAGAAGTGAAGGGCAGACTGAAAAAAAGCTGCCCCCTGCCCCAGCACACCAACTTGAACATGGGCAACAGCCACACGCTGGTATTTCTATGTCCACATTACAGTTGCCATTCAATACGTTCACTCCGGAGGACACAGTTATCCCAAAGACACTGTCACCGTTTACACGCATCTGTACAGTTTCAGGACCAGTTCATGGGACATGGCAGGGAAGAAGTCTCCTTAGTAAAGTAGACCCAAAGCATAAAAAGTACATTCGACTACTTCTGGGAATCAACTCTACACCCACCCAAGGGGAATTTCTAAAATTGGAGAATAGCTAGAATAAATGCACAGCCATCCAAAGTGCCACTTCTCAAAAAGAAAACATTAATTTGGGTTTTAGGATTTTCTTCTAATAAACAGGGAAAGCAGGAAACAAACAGCTAAAATGGGAAAAGAAATCTCATTTCTACAGAGTCCCAGCTACATTACTTGTGATTTCAGTTATATACTGAGCCAAAGGCCAGTGTGACACTCTCAGGGCCTTTCTTTCCTTCTCAACAAGCTTCTCTGAAGCCCCCTCACCCTACACACTCTTTAAAACACTGCATGGAGCCAGGCATGGGGGCGCACGCTTGTAACCTCAGTACTTGGGAGGCTGAGACAGGAGGATCACAGGTTCAGCCGCAGCAACTTAGTGAGGCCCTCTGCAATTTAGTGAGACCCTATTTCAAAATCAAAGAATAAAATAGGGCTGGGAGTGTAGCTCAGAGGTAGAATGTCCCTAGATTCAATTTAGTGTGTCCGGGGACACACTAAAGGCTTAATGAATTAGTGGGCCAACTTGGAACCCTTTTGTTAAAGAACCTCTGCTTCTGTGGGGAAGAACTTCTGTGTTAAAGAACTTCTGCTTCTATGGTGACAGCAACTTGATGAGACCAGCGCTGAGTGTGGAACGCGCATCACACCTTGAGGTGTTCTTATGGACCCCAGTATACCCAGTTAACACTCACTGAACAGCAACGCAATCCACTAATTATCTGACCATTATCAAGATAGATCTAACAATGCTAAAGCATATTTAAATTTCTGATCTCCTTTTTAAATATGTATACGTTCCATGATGAGAATACAGTTGCTGAAAAGCTGTTATTCTTTAAAAATTTTTACAACTGTTAGAAGTTTAAGTGACTCATATTAGTTTAGTTAATACATTAGTTAATACATTAGTTAATACATTAGTTTAGTTAATACATAGGGTTTCAAATTGTTTCCAGTACCACAGAGAGACAGAAGCCTGAGGCACAGGTTCACATCAGAACTGATCTAATTTGGAATGACATTTTAGAATAGACAGAATCCTTATTTAAAGCCAACCTCTTTGCTTTAGAGATAAGGAAACTAAAGTTCGAATAGGTCATCAAAGTCACAGAGAGTCTGAGAATGAGCGTGGAGCAGCAAGGAACCTCACGCATGGCCTACAAATCCTTGGCCACTTGTTTTTCTCAGTGTCTCTATTTTTAAAAATAGGGCCAAGAAACAAACTACATTTAAATGGCTTTTAAACATACTTTATATTAAAGTTTGAAGAACAACTGAGAGGTCTATACATCACTACTGATCATAATGAGAATTTCAGATTTGAGTCTAAGAATCAAGATATGACCAATAATGAATAACTAACTTATTACATGCAAAGGATCATGAAGATACATAATGGAAGAAACTGGAGAGATAGGAAGAATACGTGAGCAGGCAAGACTTCCTACTTAATCCCTGGTGTGGTTTAAATCGACTATGGAGACTCTGGAGGCCTCTGCTAGATAAAGACCCCGATCCTGGTATCTAGATATATGCCAAACATTATGCTTTCAATTCTTTTCCAGATATAGATTAACATTCTTGAATATCTACTTTGAATAAAGGACTTGGAATATTGAGAAAAAGTATTAGCTATTTTACACATAACTGCTGAAAGAAAACTATTTCTAAGATTCTTAGGGACAACATACATTTTATGTCCCTCAAGCTACACTAATAAAAACTACAGACTAGCCTAGGACTCTCTACCCCAAATCCTACAGTGCTATGTCCATATTCATTCTTTCCCATATGCTTCATTGCTAGGCAGTAAATCTACAAGTACCATAAAAAATTTTTTTCTTTTAATCTAAAAGAAATCTAAGTGCAAATGAAGACTGTACTCTTAGACTGTCTTGGGAACACATTCATCACAGTCTGAAAGCATGTCCTTGGATGCTGAGAGCCTGGAGTCCTGACTAGATCACCTGCCACCTGTGGGAGCCTGCGTGTGCGGTGCCCTCCCCGGGCTTCAGCTTTCCACTATATGTGCCATGAAGGGACATGAGAGATCGCGCACAAACTACTTTGTACAATGCCTTGAACATGGCAAATGACTGACAAAACAGTAAAACATTTAAGACAGAGTTGTTATTATTATTATTTTTAGCTTATATATACATCTTAATATATATAGTATATATTATTCCTAATAATAATCATTTTTAGCAATGAAACCTTAATATATCATGGAGTTGATAAAGGTAAAAGCAATGAAAGTTATTTTATTAAAATAAAGAGAATAGATATTTTACTTATTAGCTGATTTTTTTTTTTTTTTTGCAGTACTGGGGATTGAACCCAGGGGCATTCTACCTCCGAGCTCTACCACCAGCCCTATTTTTTATTCTTTATTTTGAAACAGGGTCTCACTAAGTTACGGAGGGCCTCACTAAGGAGCTGAGGCTGACCGTGAACCCGGATCCTTTGGTCTCAGCCTCCCAAGTACTAGGATTACAAGTGTGCGCCACCACACCTGGCTTATTAGCTGATTTTTTAAAGCTAATTTTTTAAGCTAAGATCCAAATTAAAATGGCCAAAACCATACCCAAAACTCTAGATCACCAAATACAGAACAAGCCAATTGCCTCTTTGTATTTTATCTCTTTCTGCACACGGATCCTGGCTCCCTCCACTTCTTTCAACCTTACTTGTTGAGAGGCAGCTTCATGGACGAGGCACCGGGACGGCTGTTTCCTCGCTGGACACTTCCTTCTGCTGATTCTGAGTCCTTGAAGTAGGGAGAGGAGGACTTGGGGTCATCCCAGTCTTCGTCCCAATCATCGTCATCACCAGTTGCTAGAGGTGGGAACAGAAGAGCATCAGTAATGAAAAACAAAATAAGAATGGAATTATTTAACTTTTAGGTAACAATTACTGACTGGGATGGTCAGATTTTTAAATGATGGAAAAAGAATGCAGTACAGGAGTGTAGTATGGATGTTAGGAGTACAGTCTTATAGTTAGATAGTTTTAAAGCCTGAATTATGAATCCTGCTTTTTAGTGCAAAAGATAAGTCAGAAACAATTTAAACAGGGCTGTCAGGTCAACTAATTTTTGTCAAGGGCACTAAGTATACACAATGGGGAAAGGACAGTTTTTTCAATGAATGGGGTTGAGAAAACTAGATAATCACATGGAAAAAGAAAAAAGAAAAGAAAAGAAAAGGAAAAAGAAACTGGAAATCAACCCAAAATGGATTAAAGACCTAAGCATAACCTGAAACCGTGGCACTCCCAGAGGACAACACAGGGGAAAAGGCCCCTTAACGCTGGTCGTGGCAATGGTCTTTAGATATCACACCATAAGCTCAAAATCTCAATGGTTTTTAGATTTTACCTCAGTATGTTTGAGATGCCACACCTAAAGCAAGACAACAAAAACAACAACAAAAAATGGGACCATATCCAGCTAAAAAGCTTCTGCAAAGCAAAGGAAACAAGTGACCAATGGAAGAGCAGTTTATGCATCTGGAGGGCATATTTGTGAGCCATAATCTGATAAGGGGTTAATATCCAAAATATATAAGGAACTCAAATAGCAAAAAAACAAATACAGTAGACTCCCTTTTCCAGTTTCACTTCCCACAGCTGCCTGTGGTTAACCATGGTCCAAATATTATTAAATGGAAAATTTCAGAAATGAGTAATTCCTAAGTTTTAAACTGCACTATTATGAGCTGAGCAATGAAAACTTGCACCTTCCTGCTCCATTCACTTGGGATGTGAATCACCCCTTTGTCCAGCCTCTCCACGAGGAACACACCACCTGCCCATCAGTCAACATCCATCTGGGCCATCGGATGGACCCCTGAGGTATCACAGCACTTGTGTGTCAAGAACCTTTATTTTATTTAATAATAAGTGCAAGAATAGCAAGGCTGGAAATTCGGATATGCCAAAGAGAAGTTGTTAAGTGCTTCCTTTAAATGAAAAGATGAAAGTTCTTGACCTAATAAGAAAAAAAAAAGTGTATTGAGGTTGCTAAGATCTACAATAAGAATAAATCTATTCATGAAATCGTGAAAGGAAATCTATGCTAGTTTTTCTGTCACACCTCAAACTGCAAAAGTTATAGCCACAGTGCGTGCTAAGGGCTTAGTTAAGATGGAAAGGTGTTAAATGATAGATTTTGGTATTCTCTGTGGTTTCAGGCATCCACCTTAGGTCTGGAACATGCCTTCTCTTCTGGAGAAGGTGGGACTACTGTAACCCAATTAAAAATGGGCAAAAGACCTGAATAGGCATTTTCCCAAAGATATACAAAATGCCAGCAGGTATGTGAAAAGGTGCTCAATGTGACTATCAGAAAAATGTAAATCGAAACCACCATTAGGTTTTACCTCAAAGCTGTTAGGATGGCTATGATCAAAAAGTCAAAAGATCAGAAGTGTTGACAAGGGTATAAAAAGGGGGCCCTTGTACATTCTGGATGGAATTTAGATTGGTACAGCCATTACAGAGAACAATACAGCAGTGCTTCAAAAAATAAAAAAATAGAACTACCCATGATCCAGCAATCCCTCTTCTGAGTATATCCCCAAAGAAAATGAAATCAGCATCCCGTAGATATATCTTTGTTTCCATGGTCACTGCAGCATTATTTGCAATAGCCAGGACATGGAATCAACCTACGTGTCTATCAACAGATGAATGGATGAAGAAACCGCGGTGTATAAGTACATAGGAATATTATGCAGCCATAAAATATGAATATTCTGTCATTTGCGCTGGGCGTGGTGGCGCATGCTTGTAATCCCAGTATTTGGGTGGCAGAGACCGGAGGATCCGGGTTCGCGGCCAACCTCAGATACTTAGTGAGGCCCTCCGCAACTTCGTGAGACCCGGTTTCAAAATAAAGGATAAAAAATAGGGCTGGGGGTGTAGCTCGGAGGTAAAATGCCCCTGGGTTCAATCCCCGGTACCGCAAAAAAAAAAAAAAAAGAATATTCTGTCATTTGCAACAACATGGGCAAGCCCAGAAGGCATGCTAAGTGCAATAAGGCAAGACACAGAAGGACAAACACTGAGTGATTTCACTTATATGTGGAATTTTTAAAAAGTTGAACCGAAAGAGGCAGAAAGAATGGTGGGAAGAGGGGAAAATGGGAACTGTAGGTCAAAGAGTACAAAGTTGCAGTTATGCAGGGTAAGTCCAGAGATCTCCTGCACAGCACCAGAACTATGGTTAATACTACTGTACTCAGGAAATTTGCCAAGAGAATGGATTTTAGGCACTCCTACCACCTCCCTCCCCCCCACACACAGAGGTGATGATGCAAGGTGATGAGACATTTATTGCTGAGGTAGTAATCACTCACTATGTATATCATAAAATTATGTTGTACACCTTAAATATAGACAATTGTTTCAAAGAAGGGCCTCCCCCCTGCACCAGCACTGTTTTACGCCCAAACAGCCTGACATGTTTTGTGCCATTAGGCCCCAAGAGTGCCACCACAGAGAAGCTGAAAGACAAACACCAGGAGTAAAAAGAAAAGAGAAACTACCAAAAGCATCTGGGCCCAGTTACTACCCAATTAGATGGTGGCGTCGACAGGCCCACAACTCCTGGTCCTGTTGATAGATGAGCACCCAACTACAACCACCAGCTTCAAACCAGTATCTGGCAGGCTGGTCTCCCTCCCTCCCTACAGGGTCTTGCTGCGTTGCCCTTGCTGGCCTCTAACTCTTGGGCTCAAGTGATGCTCCCACCTCAGCGCTAGCTGCTGGGACCAGAGGCACACACCACTGTGCCTGGCTTTCCTTTCCTGACTTGCCCTTCAGAACAGACACACGATTCTGGGCACATGCACTCACAGAGGACATGGGAGGCAGGGGTCATATAAATAACAAGCAGACTCCTACCTTTTTAACTTCAGAACAGATGCCAATACCCCTTCTTAATTCCTGAATTGTTTCCCCTTCTCTAACTTTGTCTTCTGCCTGTTTTCCTACTAATAGCTCAGGAGTTGACCAGGCAGTTAAAGACGGGACAGCCAAGCCAGAGGCCACAGCAGCAGGCGATGAGCTGCACTCCATCTACATCTGGGTTTTGGCTCAAGATTTTAAAAGTCGGGTGTGAGGATTCATCTGGGTGGCCAACTTGATTGCACTGAGAGCCCCTTAGGATCTAGAGACCCTGTGGTGGGTTGATGAGGTGACTGGCATGGGGAACAGCACTGAGGGGGAGTCCAGCCCTGAGCGTGGGCGGCACTGTCC
>PVJS01052751.1:0-13510 GCA_004027185.1 Glis glis
CTCTCTCTCTCTCTCTCTCTCTCTCTCTCCTTAGTGAGGCCCTCCGCAACTTTGTGAGACCTGGTTTCAAAATAAAGTATAAAAAATAGGGCCGGGGGCATAGCGCGGAGGTAGAACGCCCCTGCGTTCAATCCCCGGTACCGAAAAAATAAATAAAGAAAGAATAAAAAATAGGGCTGGAGGTGTAGCTCCGAGGTAGAATGCCCCTGGGTTCAATCCCAAGTACCACACACAAAAAAATACATGATTTCTGGAATCCTGTCATTTTTCACTATAGTCAGTCAGGTTGTCCCAATGTGCATAGCCAGCAAAAGCAGGTGAGCATATAAACAAAGCTGTTTCTAGGTTAAATTCTTTCAAAAGGAAACAATACAACAAATATGAAGCAAAGTGATAAAAAAAAATGGAGAGTCTAAACCCAAATGCCTATAATTCAGCTACTCAGAAGGCTGAAGCAAGAGGATGGCCAAGTTTGAGGACAGCCTGAGCAAACTGAGCAAGATCCTGTCTCCAAACAAAATTTAACAATGGGCTGGGGATTAGCATGCACAAGGCTCTGGGTGCAAGATTCTACTCCAAAGTAGTAATAGATTACAATGAGTCTCAAAGCAATACACACCAAAAACCTGAAGTCCCAGCTAGCTACCAAGAGTCAACCATTTTCCCATTATCAACAATTATTATTGATATAAATCCTAAATAGATGCTAGCAGCAGCCCAAAAAGCACAGGAACTCCAGATGCTTCCCAAAAGTAGTGGTGAGAAGATCAATTCATTATTATCAATGAAAACAGCAGGGACTGAAAGGCAAGTTAGGAAGAGATAAAGAAAAAGGAGTTGGGAGAGGAAAGTGGCAGCATGCTGATTAGGGTGCAGGGAGAGAGTAGAAAGTAGGAGTTGCAAGGTGCCCTGCTAATTGCAAAGAATACAGAATACTGAAACAAGGTACTTGGGCAAAAACAGAAGCAAACTTAGCAAAGCTCTTAAATGTCTCTGGGTCTTACATACAACCCATCATTTCTCTCTTCACTCGAAAATATACCTATCTACACTCAACTGTTGTGATAAGCAGCACCAGAGATGACTGATTTAATCCCTCAACTGTGAGCAGGACCTACTGACTTGGTTCTAAGTAACAGGATGTTATTTTTGAGATTGTATTACAAAAGTCTGTGGTGTCCACATTGCTTATCCTCTTCTTTTGCCCTCCTGCTTGCACACTTTGATGAATACAGCTGCTATGCCACGAGCCATCCCAGGGAGAGGCCCACTTTGCAAGGAACCAAGAAAGATCTCTGCACAATGATTAGGAACTGAAGCTCCCAGTCGAATAATCTGTCACTAACTGGAACCAGACATCAAATACGTGAGTTCAGAAGCAGACCATTCCCCAATCAAGCTTTGAAATGAATGCAGCCCGGCTGAAATTCTGAGAGCAGCTTGTGAGAAGCTCTAGCCTGATTCCTGACCTACAGAAATTGTTGAGGCTTTAGACAAAAGCATTGTTGTTATATAATCCATTATACAACAGTAGGTAACTAATACAATTGTGACTATGTGGAAGTGTTTTTGTGGATCTGAAAACCTTCTTTAGGAGACTGTTTTCAAGAAACATTTCTCATATCTAAGTCCAAGTGCTGAAGGTAAAATGTTTTTTAATTTAGAAAATGGTAGTAACTTCCATCAGTTTCATGTTCTCCTCTACTCTGCCTTACAGCCTTCTATATTAAAAATGACTAGATTTTATAGCTGCAAACATAATCAACCTAGACATGTTATTAAGCTTACTGAGAATTAGTAGCAATCCTTCTTTTTTTTTTTTTGCACAGTACTGGGGATTGAACCCAGGGGCATTCTACCTCCAAGCTACATTACACCCCCAGCCATTCATTCATTCATTCATTCATTCATTCATTCATTTATAAACAGGATCTTGCTAGGTGGCCGAGAGTCTTGCTGAGGCTGACCTCAAACCTGCAAACCTCCTGTCTCAGCCTCCCAAGTACTGGGATGACAAGTATGTGCCACCATGCCCAGCTCACTTTTTTGTGTGTGTGGTACTGGGAATTGAACCCAGGGGCATTCTACCTCTGAGCTACACACCCAGCCTTATTTTATTTTTTATTTTGAAGCAGGGTGTCACTAAATTGCAGAGAGCCTCACAAGTTGCTGAGGCTGTCCGTGAACCTGTGATCCTCCTATCTCAGCCTCACAAGTACTGGGATTAAAAGTGTGCACCACCACGCCCAGCTACTAATATTCAAAACTCAACTAAAATTAGATACCTAACTATAAATTTGATTCTATTAAAAGTTGGGAAGCTACTGAATTATAAGATAAAATGATAATGTGTTATCTAAGTGCTATTGCAAATTTAATACTAAGTCCTCTGGGGGTAACTCTACAGCATGGCCTGGCTTGCCAATCCACTGACATAAACACTAGTAATTGCCAAATTTTTACTTAAGGTTACCTAATTCAATCACCAAAACTCCCCGCCCCGTATTGGGGATTGAACCCAGGGGAATTCTACCTCCGAGCTGCACCCCTAGTCCTATTTTATTCTTTTTTATTTTGAAACAGGGTCTCACTAAGTTGCAGGGCCTCACAAGTTGCTGAGGCTGGCCATGAACCTGCAATCCTTCTGTCTCAGCTTCCCAAGTACTGGGATTACAAGCGTGCGCCACCATGCCCAGCTCACAAAAACTTTAAACACTTCCAGCATGTGAAAAGTTAGTTGCAACTTACCCCATTGAGAACTTGGAAATAAAGACTGTTTTTGTGTCTGATTGAGTTTCTGTTTTTGTTTGTTTGTTTTTTGCTGTGCTGATGGTCAAACCCAGGACCTCATGCATGTTAGGAAAGCACTCTACTACTAAGCTACAATCCCAGCCCAAGATTTTTTTTTCACAAGACAAAAGGCAACAGATCACAGAAGAGGTTTACAAAATTCACTTTAAGGAAAGGTGAAGCAATAAGAGGATCAAAAGATTCGACAATTCTAAAGGAAGATAACAGGAATTAGGAATTGGTGCAACAAAAGCAAAAGCGAGGAAAGGAATCAGGTTCTGAGCTGTACTATCCAGTTGGCACACTGAAGGTGAGGGCCCATGATACACAAATTAAATCTGTCCCTATAACTGCACCTAATGCATCAAGTAGGCTTGGTTACAGTAGACACTAGCAATGTTCAAGTAACCTCCTTGACAATGACACTGCTTGTAATAACCAGGCAACTTCTTAGACCTGACTGCCTCCTGGAGCCAAGCACACTGATCACTATCTTCTTGAGTTATTATTTCTCCTTATAAATTAGTAGGCTCCGTTTTGGATTTGATACATTAGTCTCTTCTATTGGGGGGGGCACCAATCCCATAATCCAATCATCTCTGAATCGTAGTAGAGGTCCCTTTCAAGACCTGCAAGCTGAGAACCAGAACTTAAGAGGCCCCACCATTCCTAGCAATAAAATAGACCTTGTACTCTCCCTTGTAGTGTGCCATTAAATAGGATCCCAAACTGCCCCATCAACAATGTTCTCAAATCATGGGGCGGGGGGGGGGCACACACTGTTTATTCCAACCCGGAACCATAGGTTTATAAAAGAAAAAGATTCAAGAAATCAGCAACCATATTCATGAGGCTTCTGAAGAAGAAAATAGAAATCAAGTATGAGAAATGCTGACCACTTGGGAAACTTCTACATTATTCCTGGAAATGCTTTTTCCTATTTTTTATCTAACAGAAAAAGACAATACACAAAGCCACACTTACATACTTATGTCATAAACCCCTACTAAGAACCCTTTAAATACCTACGGAAACAATGAAGGGCTGAGCACATCAAGAACCTGTAAAGCATACGTGCGTGCGTGCGTGCGTGCGTGCGTATGTCTGTGTTTACTGGGAATTAAACCCAGGGGCATTCTACCATCTGAGCTACACCCCCAGCCCTATTTTTATTTTTTAAGTGGAAACAGGGTCTCACTAAGTTGCTGAGAGCCTCACTAAATTGCTATGGCTGGCTGCGAACCTGCGATCCTCCTGTCTTAGCCTCCCAAGTACTGGGATTTGCAATCCACCACGCCCAGCTAAATCTTCTTGTTTTAAGAAGTAATACAGCGATAAAACACACATGAATGCTCACAATCACAAAAACCTGGCTTCACAAGACAGCTGTTGTGGCCAGGCGAGGTGGCGCACACTTGTAATCCCAGTACTTGGGAGGCAGAGACCAGACGATCCAGGTTCGCGGCCAGCCTCAGCTACTTAGTGAGGCCTTCTGCAACTTCGTGAGACCTGGTTTCAAAATAAAGGATAAAAAATAGGGCCGGGGGTATACCTCAGAGGTAGAACGCCCCTGGGTTCAATCCCCGGTACCGCAAAAAAAAAAAAAAGAAAAGAAAAAGAAGTAACTGAAATGAAGAAGTATGATAGTAACCACTGATAATCATATGTTAGTCTGACCCATGGAAACTGCACAATTTCTACAAGTCATTTCTCAAAATTTTAACACCCAGCCAGGCGTGGTGGTGTACGTTTGTAATCCCAGTACTTGGGAGGCTAAGACAGGAGGACTGCAGTTTCAAGGACAGTCTCAGCAAGTAGTGAGATTCTCAACCTAGTGAGAAGCTGTTTCAAAATAAAAAAAGAATAGGGCTGGGGGTGTAGCTTGGAGGTAGAATGTTTCCAGTACCAAAAAAGAATGAATGAATGAATGAATGAATGAATGAATAGAAAGAAAACTCTAGCCAGGCATGGTGGCACATGCTTGTAATCCCAGTACTTAGAAGGCTGAGACAGAAGGATCACAGGTTCTCGGCCAGCCTCAGCTACTTAGTGAGGCCCTCCGCAACTTAGTGAGACCCTTTTTCACAATAAAGAATAAAAAATAGGGCTGGGGTATAGCTTCAGGGTAGAATGCTCCTGGGTTCAATCCCCAGTACCGAAAAAAAAAAAAGAAAGAAAAGAAAACTCTAGGTCCAGCTCAATGGTGCACGCCTGTTATCCCAGGTACTCAGAAGGCTGAGGCAAAAGGTCCACCTGGGCAACTTACTGAGATCTTACTAAATCTTTTTTTTCTTTTTGTGTGCGCCACCACGCCAAGCCTAAAACTAAAAATTTAAACCGGGTATGGTGCACACACTTGTAATCCCAGTACTTGGGAGGCTGAGACAGGAGAATCGCGGGTTCAGAGCCAGCCTCGGCAACTTAAAGGGCAACCTAATGAGACTCTGTTTCCAAGTAAGAAGCTGCTTAAGAGAAAATGCCTTATTTATAGTAAATTCCAGACCACTATAATCTCAATTTTTCTCTAATAGGAAATCAGCTGTAAACCATAACAAAAAGTATGTTTTGTAACAAGTAATTCATAATTCCACCACAACAAGAAGCACTTATTTTTGTTATTTTCTTTTCCCATCTTTTTTTTTTTTTTTGGTGGTACTGGGGATCAAACCCAGGGGCAGGCACTCTACCACTGAGCCAAATCCCCAGCCTTGCCTGCCTGCCTGCCCGCCTGCCCTCCCTTCCTCTCTCCCTCCCTTTTGTGCTAGGGATTGTAAACCCAGGGGCATTCTACCTCTGAGCTACATCCCTCGCCCTATTTTATTTTTTAGTTTAAAACAGGGTCTCCCTAAGTTGCTGAGGCTGGCTGCGAACCTGCTATACTCGTCTCAGCATCCCAAGGATTGGGATTACAAGGATGCACCACATGCCCAGTTTTAGTTTTCATTTTGAAACAGAGTCTTCCTAAATCACTGCATGCTGGCCTAGAACCTGTGATCCTCCAGCCTCAGCCTTTTAAGTACTGGGATTACAGGTGTGTGCCACCCCACCTGGCTTCTTTTCCCATCTTGGTCCAAAAGGGAAAGGTGCATGAAGAAAAGTAGTCTTTACATGTATAATTTTGTATTTTATTTTTAAAATTTAATGTTTTTAGCCAGGCATGGTGGCGCACGCTTGTAATCCCAGTACTTGGGAGGCTGAGACCGGCCTCAGCTACTTAGTGAGGCCCTCTACAACTTTTGAGGTCCTCTACAACTTGAGCCTTTTTCACAATAAAGAACAAAAAATGGGGCTGGGGTATAGCTTGGAGGTAGAATTATTTCAACGTAATTTTAAAATGACAAAAAGTAGTGGTAATTTTAAGAAAGCTTGTACTATACTACTTGAAATAATTTTTATACCTAAACTTCCAACACACTTTGAAAACCATAGCATAATTAAGGAGTTTGTTTACTGGTTTTGTCATAAGCCAATTATTTTTTGAATTAAAAATAAGCATGTTCCAACCATAGTGGCCCACACCTATAATCCCAGTACTTGGGAGGCTGAGACAGGAGGATCCCAGTTTCGAGGACAGTCTCAGCAAGTAGTGAGACTCTCATCAACCTAGTGAGACCCTGTTTCCAAATAAAAATAAAATAGGGCTGGGGGTGTACCTCAGAGGTAATGCCCCTGGGTTCAATCCCCAGCACCACAAAAGGAAAGGGGAGGCTTGGGGTGTAGCTCAGAGGCAGAATGCACCTGAGTTCAATCCCCAGTACCACGGGGGGGGGGGGGATGTAAACTAGGCATGGTAGCACATACCTATAATCCCAGTGTTTGGGAGCCTGAGATAGGAGGATTGCAGGTTCATGGCCAGCCTCACAACTTAGCAAGACCCTGTTTCAAAATGAAAAATAAAATGGGGCTGGAGGAATAGCTCAGAGGTAGAATGCCCCTGGGTTCAATAGCCAGTCCAAAAAAAAGTTATCACCTTCCCTTTTGGTTAAGGAACCTCATTTTATCTACCAAATTTTTGCTTCCGATTTATATATCTAGTAAAGGAAGCATTCTGCATTCTCTTATTGATCAGTACTTCTGTGTAAAGATTATTTTTAAATGTTAAGATAGTTTTGTTCTGTTTCACTTAATTCAAATCACAAAAAAAGCTGTCTAAGAATCAACATCTGAGCCGGGCATGGTGGCACACGCTTGTAATCCCAGTACTTGGGAGGCGGAGACCGGAGGATCTGGGTTCGCGGCCAGCCTCAGCTACTTAGTGAGGCCCTCTGCAACTTCGTAAGACCTGGTTTCAAAATAAAAGGGATAAAAAATAGGGCCGGGGGTGTAGCTTGGAGGTAGAATGCCCCTAGGTTCAATCCCCAGTACCGCAAAAAAAAAAAAAAAAAAAAAAATCAACATCTGAGCCAGGCACAGCAGCACACGCCTGTAATCCCAGTACTTGGGAGGCTAGATAGAAGGATCGCAGTTTCGAAACCAACCTCAGCAACTCAGTGGGGCTCGCATCAACTTAGCAAGATCCTGTTTCCAAATAAAAAATTAAAAAATAGGGCTGGGGGGTGTAGCCTGGAGGTAGAAGGTCCCTTGGTTCAATCCCCAGTACAAAAAAAAAGTTTAATTTTTTGCCTACTTATAATTATGTCATATAAAGCCAGGCGTGGTGGCACACACTTGTAATCCCAGTACTTGGGGGGGTGAGACCTGAAGATCCAGGTTCGCGGCCAGCCTCAGCTACTTAGTGAAACCCGGTTTCAAAATAAAGGATAAAAAAATAGGGCTGGTAGTCGAGCTCTGAGGTAGAATGCCCCTGGGTTCAATCCCTGGTACCGTGCAAAAAAAAAAAAAAAAAAAAAACTAGATGTTTGTTTGTTGGCACTGGGAATGGAACCCAGAGACATTCTACCTCTGAGCTACACCCCAACCCTATTTTATTTATTTTTTATTTTGAAACAGGGTCTCACTAGGTTGATGAGAGTCTCACTACTTGCTGAGCCTGCCCTTGAACCTGTTATCCTCCTGTCTCAGCCTCCTAAGTACTGGGATTACAGGCATGTACCTCGCCATCACACCCAGCTAGGTTGTTTTTTTTAATGTTTCCCTGTTTTATTAAACACTTCTGATAAGCACTGTTAATAACTGTCTCTAATGCCTTTAACACTTCTACCTGTACTTTAGGCCTGGCCAACATGAGGTAATTTGATCTTTCCCTTCCACATCTGAAAACCAACTTTGCTTTTCTGACTATACAGAAAAAAAAAGTTTCAGCATCTCAAGTACTTACTGAATTCAAATGGTACTACTCGAACATGCCCTGAAATGTGCAGCCTACATTAGCCACTACTAGAAATAACAAAATGTAGTAAAAGACTTTCTATGCCCTGAAAGAATTTCAAAGATTAAAAAAAAAAAAAACCTAGAGATGGATGTGGCGGCACAAGCCTGTAGTCCCAGTGCTTGGGGGGCTAAAACAAGAGAATCACAGGTACAGGGACAGCCTCAGCAAGTAGAGACTCTCAGCAACCTAGCAAGATCCTGTTCAAAACAAAAAGTAAAATAGAGCTGGGGTTGTAGCTCAGAGGTAGAATGCCTCTGGGCTCAATCCCTAGTACCACAAAAAAAGGAAAAAATGGGAATCAAATTGATACAATTAAAAGGTATTTTAAGATACGCATGCTGCCAAATAGTGTGGTACAGATGGTTAAACTACACAATCTATTTCAGATGGAGAAAGGAACATTAACCAGTCAACAAAGAAATGAACTAGGGGAAAAGACTCATCAGGGAATTCCTTAAATGGGGTGGGGGGGATTGGAGTTGGTAAGACAATGCCAACGCCATTCTGCAACCAGAAAAATAGAAGTGAAAGCAAGGGAGCACATGCCCACTGGGATACTGGCTTTCTACGGGGACAGTGAGGAAAGAGTAAAAAAGCACAGCCAGTGCCAGCTGCCACTGGGGCTACGTGGAGCACTGAGAAGGTGGACTCCAATCCAAGAGGCAGCAACAGGGAGGATCATAAAAATTATTTTAAGCTGGGCATGGTGGCGCATGCTTGTAATCCCAGTACTTGGGAGGCTGAGACCGGAGGATCCAGGTTCATGGCCAGCCTCAGCTACTTAATGAGGCCTTCCGTAACTTAGCGAGACCCTGTTTCAAAATTTTATTCAATAATTGAATAAAAAATAGGGCTGGGGTGTGTAGCTTGGAGGTAGAATGCCCCTGGGTTCAATCCCCAGTACCATAAAATAATAATAATAATAATAGTAATAATAATAAATAAAAAAGGGCTGGGGGTACAGCTCGGAGGTAGAACGCCCCTGAGTTCAATCCCCAGTACCACAAAAAAAAAAAGAATTTAAATTAAAAAGATTAAACTGTCTTCCATAAACTGATGAGGGAAACAAGTGGATTCTGAAGAGTCTAATAAGCAGAGGCCACTGCAGTAGCCCAAGCTTGAAATGTTAAGAGAAAGGGCCTGTGGAAATTGGGGAAGTATCATGGTGTGGATGTAGATTTCTAAGTATTGAACTGACAAGGATCTCAGCATGGTGTGGATGTACCTCAGAGAAGCTCATGTGTTGGGTGGTGCCACTGGGTTCGGAGCTGGGGCAAGGCTGGAGGGGTGGATGGATCCTGAGGGCTTGGCCTTGAGGACTGCATATATCCCTGGCTCCCTCCTCTCTCGTTCTCTGCTTCCTGGCCACCATTAGGTGAGGGCAGCTTTTCTTCCTCCATCAGGCCCTGTCACCACAGCTCCTTCCTTGGAGCCAGATAATTATGGATGGACCTCTGAAACTGTGAGCCCCAAATAAGCCTTTCTTTCTCCATGTTGTTCTTGTCAGGTTTTGTCATGGTTGTGATCATGACCAAAAAAAATCTATATAATTTCAAAAGTTAAGAATCACAGCCCATTATGATGATCAAGAATAAAGTCACTATGTCTTAATTTAGGGATCTATTCAGTAGAGTCAGTTGAGTACAAAGGGCAAATGAAAACGGTATGTTAAGAATATCGTATTACAAGTTTACATTTTATAAGTCCAAAGGGAATGAATTATGGTTGCTCTGAAGATTCACTGTGGGTTGTTAGGGAACCAAAAAAGAACAATCAAAGAAACAAATAAGCTATCAAGTAGAGGTAAGAAGAATTTGATAACATGAATTTTATTTAGTTTTTGTTTTTGGTTTTGGTACTTTGGGCATTCTACCTGTGAGCTACACCCCCAGCCCTCTTTTTTTTTCCCTTTAATTTTGAAACAAAGTCTCACTAAATTGCTGAGGCTGGCCTCCAACCTTCGATCCTCCTATCTCAGCCTCCAAAGTATAGGGATTAACAGGAGTGCACCACCATGCCCAGCTTGATACCTTAAGTTTTAGTACAACTGCAAATCAGTCGCCTCTTCAACTGATGGTTACTGTTAAAACTCAAAGATGCCGGATGTGGTGGCTTGTAATCCCAGTACTTGGGAGGCTGAGACAGGAGGATCGCAGGTTCGTGGCCAACCTCAGCAACTTGTGAGGCCCTCTGCAACTTAGTGAGACCCTGTTTCAAAATAAAGAAAGAATAAAAAATAGGGCTGGGGGTATAGCTCAGAGGTAGAATTCCCCTGGGTTGAATCCCTGGTACCGCAAAAAAATAAATAAATAAAATAGGACTGGGGGTGTAGCTCAGAGGTAGAATGCCCCTGGGTTCAATCCCCAGTACCACAAACACAAACACACACAAAAAAAAAACTCAAGGATGCACTGAAGTTCATGTTCTTTACACACCAAAAAACACAACCACTGCCAACAACTTTCATCTTCAAAACTAGGCACTAAAAAAATACTGCTTGTACTTTCATCAACACAAGCCCTTCGAAAACCTTGAGATACTGATAGCCCCTCAACCTTCATGCTGTTTTGTGATGCATTAACCTGGGCACAAGCGCTACACTAATCATTTCTCCACTATGTATCCCCTCCTGAATCCACTCAAAGTAGAGCCTTCTTTATGCCTTCCCATTTCAGGTTACTGGAACAGAGTCAAAAGAAACTTGTGTCTCTGCTGTCTTCATAAAACTTGACAGATTAACAAAGTATATTCAGAAAACAATGAAATGCCTGAAGTGAATCGGGATTTTCTGCATGATACAGGAACAAACATGTAGGGAAACAAAGCACTAAGTTACCTCTGTTATCTTTAGAGTAACAATACATAAGATCATGTCTTTATATAAACTATATGCTTTCACATATAAATAACCAAGCTGATGTTATAATAGGCCTACATTTTAATAACTACATAATACTTGAGAGCCCTTGCATGCAAAAGATACAACCCAGATCACTTAGGAAACATGTAAAGTTCACAAATAAAACAGTGAAAATATCTAGATCACTTTATGACCAACACCCCTCAAATCTCTAACGTAGGGAGCAAACAGCTCAACTCAGAAGAGAAAGAATACTTCACCTCAAGATGGGACCAAATACTCAAACCCATCCACACATCCAGTCAGTCTCAGGGGTTTTTTGGGATGATTTTGTTGTTGTTGTTGTTATAGCTGTAGTTGGGTTTTTTTTCAGGGAGGGGGGTATACCAGGGCTTGAATCCAAGGGCTCCCCCAGGGGCTCCACCCCCAGCCCCATTTATTTTTTCTTTGAAACAGGGTCTTGCTAAGTTACCAAGCACTGGCCTCAAACCTGTGATCCTCCTGTCTCAGCTTCTCAAGTACTGGGATTATAAGCATGCACCATCATGACTGGCTTCAGGTTATTTCTAAGTATTGAATTGACAAGACAAGGATCTCAGCATGCCAGATAAAGAGCAGTGCCCTTTTTTCATTCATTCCAGGAAATGAATAGTTCATAGATATGAATGCTATGTATACAGAGAATACCAATACAGAAAATAAACTATTTTCTCTACATCACTCGCATGAGAACCACAGCATACATTAATTAATGAAAACACAATGAATCAGCTTTGGTGGTCTGGTTCCTATCAGCAAAATTACAACAAGAAGAAATTACATACAATATAGTTTAATACAAGCTTGTACAAGCAATATAACATAATTCTAGTTCTCTAAACACATTATGTCTAGTGGGGTGTGTGTGTGTGTGTGTGCACGCGTGCGTGTGTATAGAGACAAAAGGACATATTACCATGCCCTACTAGATGGCCCAGAGAACATGTTCCATTGATCTGATTACAACTATATTAAACAAAACATCCTTTATAACAAAAGCCTTTATATCAGATCCAACTCAGCTAACAGCGTTGTTGATTATTCATCTTATATTACTCTATATTAGCAAAACTAGCTATTGAATAATTCAAAAATGATCAGGTGATCCTCCTGTCGCAGCCTCCCAGGTACTGGGATTTACAAGTGTGCCAGGTTTCAAAACTGCCCATATTTGCAGAGAAGGTGGTCTGAGTGCTTTCAGTTGTCAGTTCTTTATACTCTCCTCCATACCCCTACATCCCTGATTGAAAAGTCATCAGAATGGAAATACAACCAATACTTACTGAATTGAACTGAGGTCCCTTGGGGATTAGGGTAGGGCCATAACAATAATACAAATCACTTGATATTTGAATTCGCTCCATATCGTCTAGCTGGTGAGGACAAGAAAGCTTTAAAGAGGAGTTGATACTTGAAGATGGGTGTTTTGTTTTGTTTTGGTGGTACCGGGGATTGAACCCAGGGGTGTTCTACCTCTAAGCTATATACCCTCAGCCCTATTTTATTTTTTGAAACAGGGTCTCGCTAAGCTGATAAAAGTCACTCTAAGTTGCTGAGGCTGGCCTCAAACCTGCAATTCTTCTGTATCAGCCTCCCAAGTACTGAGATTATAAGCATGTGCCACCAGGCCCAGCTGAAGCTGGATTTTTTTTTTCCCAGTACTGGGGATTGAACCCAGGGACATGCTGCCTCTGAGCTACACCCCCAGCCCTATTTTTTTATTCTTTTTTTTTTGCGGTACTGGGGATTGAAACCAGGGGCATTCTACCTCCAGGCTACACCCCCAGCCCTATTTTTTATTCTTTATTTTTGAAACAGGGTCTCACTAAGTTGCGGCGAGTCTCACTAAGTATCTAAGGCTGGCCACAAACCTGTGATCCTCGGGTCTCAGACTCCCAAGTACTGGGATTACAAGTGTGCGCCACCATGCCCGGCTTTGAAGCTGGATTTTTAAATAATGATTCACCTCTTACAATACAAAACAAATAGGAAAACTCATAATTTGAAATGACAGAATTTAGGTTCAAATAGGTGGCTCATGATCAGGTTAGCCTCTCTAATCCTACTTGCCCTATGCATAAAAGACATCATAAACCGGGTATGGTGGCACAAGCTTGTAATCCCAGTACTTGGGAGGCGGAGACCGGAGGATCTGGGTTCGCCACCAGCCTCAGCTACTTAGTGAGGCCCTCCGCAACTTCATGAGACCCGGTTTCAAAATAAAGGATAAAAAATAGGGCTGAGGGTGTAGCTCGGAGGTAGAACACCCCTGGGTTCAATCCCCGGTACTGCAAAAAGACATCATAACATTGCAGAATCACTGTGAAAACTGTAATGTTTATTAAGTAATTAATTAGCATAGTACTTGGAAAATTGTGTATGTTCAATATATTGCAGCTACTATTATTTCTTTTTTTTTTTTTTTTGCAGTACTGGGGATTGAACCCAGGGGCATTCTACCTCAGAGCTACACCCCAAGCCCCATATTT
>PVJS01052752.1:0-12500 GCA_004027185.1 Glis glis
AAACACACACACAGAAACACACACACACACACACACACACACACACACACACACATACAAAGTGGAGCAGAGGAGCTGGGAAAAGAGGCTGAAATGGACCGGCCATTAGGTAGGAGGGCGCCAAGGAGGATCTGATGTCAGGGTATTCAAGAGAAAAGAGAATTCCAGGAAGACAGGGTGTGGTCATCCACATTATATTCTGCAGAAAGACTGGTGACATGAGAACAGAGAAATGTTGGTCCTATCTCTGAAAAGCAGAAGGTACTAGATTAGGAAGATTGCTTTGAAATGTAAAACACAATTGTTGAATTTTAAGTCTCCATAGAGTCTGTATCTCTATGAATTGGAAGATAAATACAAGGCTTTCTCCAGATGGAGAAGTGGTAATCACAGAAGAAGTAGAATAAAATGTCCCTGACCTGAACAAACTGTAGTTTTCAGATCAAAAGGGTTTATAGAGCTGGACGTGGTGGTGCATGCCTGTAATCCCAGCGACTCAGGAGGCTGAAGCGGGAGGATCCCAGGTTTGGGGCCAGCCTCTGCAATTTAGCAAGACTCTGTCTTAAAATGAAAAATTAAAAGGGAGGGGGATGTAGCTCAGTGGTAGTGCACCTGACTAGCATGGACGAGGCCCTGGGTTCAATCCCCAGCTTCACAAAAAAAAAGAGAGAGAGAGAGAGAGAGAGAGAGAGAGAGAGAGAGAGAAAGAATAAAAAGTGTAGCACATATCAGAGAGGATATAATGACATGCCAAAATACTTACAGTGCATATGAGAGAGAGCGAGATGGACTAGAGTGGATAGCATGGGCAGTGCACTGCTGCATATGCACCACAATTTCGAGTGGGGAGTATTCTATTGGTAGAGACAGTGGGCTAGTCTGTTCAGGTGGCTTCTCATCATCCACTGTTCATTGGAATTTTGAGGGATTTTAAATAAGTAGAAAGGGTTTGGGCAGGAAGAGAAAAAGATCTGACCTAGTTCCTACTCTCAGGATCAAAAGGATGCTATAGTGGGATACCCTCAAGACTTCACAGTTGATTGACAGCAAAAGGGTTCCCTTAAGGGACCAGTGCCTTGCCATCATAAACCCTTTAGAATTCATTCATTCAGGCCAGGCATGGTGGCGCACGCTTGTAATCCCAGTACTTGGGAGGCGGAGACTGGAGGATCCGGGTTCGCAGCCAGCCTCAGCTACTTAGTGAGGTCCTCCGCAACTTTGTGAGACCCAGTTTCAAAATAAAGGATAACAAGTAGGGCCGGGGGTGTAGCTTGGAGGTAGAATGCCCCTGGGTTCAATCCCCAGTACTGCAAAAAAAAAAAGAATTCAGTCATTCAAAAGGACCACATAATATGGGAATGAGAAGAACATTGCATTAGGTCCTGGCTCCTCCACCAGTTCCAACACGTGACCTCAGGCAAGTCTCCTCTCCCTTTCAGGCCTGACAATGGGGGAGATCATCGTAGACCAAATCACTTCTAGCCTAAATCCTGAGATCTCACAGGTGGAACACCTGATGAAAGCTCACCCCCACATCCGGGGGCTTGTGCAATGCCCCTGCCACAGGGCAGGCCTCTGGTGTTAGATGGTGTGCCACCTTCCCTGGCGAGGGTGGAGAACCCCGGGGCCCAGCGTCCGTGCCTGTCTCCCATCTGCTGGACTCTCTAGGATCTTTGGCCCAGCTTCAGGGTTGATGGCAAAGTCAACCTTATGGCTCCTGTGCTTTCCCAACATGTTGAAACTCAAGCCCATTTGGCAGGAAATTCAGTCCCCTTGGTGCCAAGGATGGCAGTCTTCCCACTGCCCCATGTGTGCCAGGCTGGGCCTGCAGGTTGGAGCTTGCTTCCCTTCTACCCAGGGCTTGAGTCAGACCAGGCAGGGACCGCAGGGCCTCCTGGATTTCCAGGTGACCTGGGAGTTTCTGGCCAGCCCACAGCAGCACCTTCAGGACATCCTTCTCAGAACCAGACTGCCGAATGGGAGCCGGTAATGGTAGAGTTTCTGGTCATTGGCATGGAGCCCCATCACACCCCAAAAGGGCATTTTCTTTCCTTTTTTTTTTTTTTGGTACTGGGGATTGAATCCAGGAGCATTCTACCTCCAAGCTACACCCCCAGTCCAGTCCATTCTACTTTTTGTTTTGAAACAGGGTCTCTCTAGGTTGCTGAGGTTGTCCTTGAACCTGAGATCCTCCTGTCTCAGCCTCCCAAGTACTGGAATTACAGGCATGCACCACCACATCCGGCTTAAATGGGCATTTTCTGAGTTTTCGTGGATTGGGAAAATGCTGCCTCTTGTTGTTGTGGTGGTGTGTGTGTTTTTGTGGTACTGGGGATTGAACCCAGGGGCATTCTACCTTCGAGCTACATCCCTAGCCCTTTTCTATTTTTTGTTTTTGCAACAGGGTCTTACTAGGTTGCTGAGAGTCTCACTAAATTGCTGAGGCTGGTCTTGAACCTGAGATCCTTCTGTCTCAGCCTCCTGAGTATGAGTACTGGGTTCACAGGCATGAACCATGACACCCAGCTAAAATGCTGCCTCTTGAAATCTAGAAACCTTGCCTTAGGCTAGGTTAGACCTGCAGTCTGAAGGAAGGTGATGGAGGAAATCTTTCTAGAGAAAAGAAAGGGGTGTCCCTGCTAAGTCTCTCTCTCTCTTTCTTAAATGCTTAGCATGGAGTCTCGTATATAGTAGGTACTTAATGTGAGAATATAATTAGGTCTTTTCTATCAAAGGAATAGCTTGACTTAGTCTCCATTTTGTAAAGCTGCCAATGTGTAACCTTATGTGTGCTTTTATTTTTGTAAAGATAGCATTTCCTAGAAATTCCCTCCCCCGACATCCCATCTTCAGCCAATGGAGTAAAGATTGTGAGGCTATGTTCCCACCATTAGGAGCACAGCACAGAAGCCCCGTGCTGAAAATAAAATGCCCAGCAGCTTTCTACCATGCTGTTCCTGCATGCCTGACTTACTGGTGGCAGGATCCCTTTTTGCAAAAAGTAAAATTCACCTTGCCGAGCTGCTTTCAAATATGTGTCTTTTCTTATGACGCCATGGAAATTTCTGACATTAATAAATATGAGTTAACTCTTCCTCCTCCCTGAGCCTTCCCCATCTTACATGCCCCAATACACACACACACACACACACACACACACACACACACACACACACACCTTTTCCAGTCAGGACCCTGAATGCCTAGATCAAAAGGAATTAGAAAGTAGATTAAGGAGCCAGGCACATGGCACATGCCTGTAAAGTAATCCTAGTAGTTGGGAGGCTGAGACAGGAGGGTAGCAGGTTCAAGGCCAGTTCAAGGTTACTTAGCAAGACCCTGTTTCAAAATAAAAAGGGCTGGGGGTGTAGCTCAGTGGTGGAATGCAGAGAGAGAGAGAGAGAGAGAGAGAGAGAGAGAGGAAGAAGAAGGAGGAAGAGGAGGAGGAGGAAGGAAGGAAGGAAGGAAGGAAGGAAGGAAGGAAGGAAGGAAGGAGAAAGTAAACCAGGGAACCATCCACTCTCCTCCCATCCCCCCTTCCCCAGTGTGACTCTTCCCCACTCCCCACCACCCTGCCAGAGAAGACTGGAAACCCACTCTTCCCTCACCCTAGACAATAACAATTATATCAGACCACTACCGAGCACCTCCTCTGTGTCCCTTGTACTGTGCTGACCGTCTTCCATGCATTATTCTCCAGCCAGGGACCCAGGTCAGGCTAGCCTCATGTGTCCCAGCCAGGCCTGAGTCATAAAGATGAAACCTTCAGGGACTCCCCCAGCCCCAGAGCCCAACCCCTCCAGGCTGCACCAGCCCCAAAGGCCTGCAAGCATCCAGTCCAGGGCTGGACGCTCACATCCAGTGCTCAGCCGTGTGGCACTTTTTAAAATCTTCAGATTATCATTTTGATTTTTCCCCCCCTGAACTGATTAGGAATGTTATTTAAAAGAGGGGGGGAATCAAATGACATTTACCAGAGTCATCCTTTTGTTGTCTTTTTTGCTGGTCTATCAACTTTTTCGGTTGGGTTTTGATTTTGACAAATTAGAGCCACAATAATTGCTTTCTAGTCTTTTCATAAATATATAGACCTGCAACTCTGGAACTTGAAAGAAAAGGAAATTATCCATTTCAATAGACTTCAGTTGTTTTGCCCAACAGCACACTCCCCCCCATATTAACATAATTTCATAAGACATCCCCAAGCAGCGTTTCCATTGTAATTAATTGCTTTTCACTCGAAGTGACATATTGAAGATGTGAACTAGCACAAAGAAAGATATATTTAAGAAATTGAGAGCTCAGTTAACTTTGCTATTGATTGGTGTGAAAATGAGTAGCTCTCCTTTAGAGAAAGAAGGCTCTCGAAGATGAAAGAAGTTTGCCTCACTTAGAGTGACTGTGAGAAACAGACCCAAATGTTACCAGGTTGCCTCCAGGTGATGGAATAATGGATAAACATTCCCTTGCTGCTAGTGCTTTGCTGAGTGTTCTGTTTTGAAACTAGTAAGCATGGGTTATTTTTATAATGAAAAGGGGCAAAAATGCACACAGGGTGATGGCTGCGTTGATTAAGACCCATATCTGACAAGTTATTTCCCATCTCTCACTTCCCATCTTCTCCTGGCAAAAACCTCACAGCAGAGGAGAGAGGAGGACTTGTCACCAAGGTCTCGCCCCAGCGAGCCGAGGGGACTTGGAGGTTGCACAGCCGGCCCGTAGTCACCAAGTCATTGGCAAAAGTATGATTGTTCTGCGTGGCTTTAGGGTATCAGGTTACAAATGTCTATGGGATGATATTCTACTTCCCTGTTGCTCAAGTCGAATAAATAATTAGAGATTGATCTGAACCATTTCAGAAACACAGTCTCCTAATTAAAAAAAAAAAAAAACAGGGTCAAGACAACCTCACACCTAATTAGGATGGCTACTATAAAAACAAAACAAAGCCTGGCATGGTGGCTCAGACCTGTAATCCCAGTACTTGGGAGGTTGAGTCAGGAGGAACAAAGCTTTGAGGCCAGCCTCAACGATTTAGCAAGACCCCATTTCAAAATAAAAAAATAAAAAGGAGCCGGGCGTGGGGGCACGCACTTGTAATCCCAGTACTTGGGAGCCTGAGACAGGAGGATCGCAGTTTTGCGGCCAGCCTCAGCTACTTAGTGAGGTCATCTGCAACTTAGAGAGACCCTGTTTCAAAATAAAGAATAAAAAATAGGGCTTGGGGGTGTAACTCGGAGGTAGAATGCCCCTGGGTTCAATCCCCAGTTCCACAAAAAAGTAAATAAATAAATAAATAAAAATAATAAATAAATGAATAAATAAAAAGAGCTGGGAGTTCCACTCAGAGGTAAACTGCCCCTGTGTTCAAACCCCAGTACCAACTAAATAAAACAAACACAGAAAGTAACAAGTGTCGGTGAGGATGTGGAGAAATTTAAACCCTTGTGCTCTGTTGGTGAGAATATAAAATGGTACAACAACTGAAGAAAGCAATATGATGGCTCCTCAAAAAATTAAAAATAGCCTGGCATGATGGTGCATGCCTGTAATCCCAGTACTTGGGAGGCTGAGACAGGAGGATCCCAGGTTCAAGGCCAGCCTCAAAGCCGGGCTTGGTGGCTCATGCTTGTAATCTCAGTACTTGGGAGGCTGAGACAGGAGGATCCCAGGTTCACGGCCAGCCTCAGCCCTCTGCAACTTAGTGAGACCCTGTTTCAAAATAAAGAATAAAAAATGGGACTGGGGGGTGTAGCTCAGAGGTAGAATGCCCCTGGGTTCAATAATCCCCAGTACCACAAAAAAAGCAAAAAAAAAAAAAAAAAAAGGCCAGCCTCAGCAATTTAGCAAGACTTTGTTTCAAAATAAGAAATAAAAAGATATATGTAGCTCAGAGGTAGAATGCCCCTGAGTTCAATTCCCAGTACCACAAAAAAAGAGAAAGCAGCATTATTCACAATAGCCAAGAGATGGAAACAACACATTTAACTTAACATATAAATAAACACAATATGGTACACACGCGCACACACACACACACACACACACACACACACACGAGTATTATTCAGCCTTAAGAAGGAATGAAACCTTAAGGACATTATACTAAGAGAAATAAGCTGGTCACAAAACGGCAAAGGCTGCATGGTTCCATTCCACTTATATGATCTATCCAAGTGGTTAAATCACAGAAACAGAAAGTAGAGTGGTAATTAGCAGGGGTTGGGGGGGATGGGGAATTACCACTTAGTGGGTATAGAGTTTCAGTTCAGCAAGATACACTTCCAGAGCTCTGTTTGCAACAATGTGAATATACTTAGTACTCCTGCATTCTTCACTTAAGAATGGTTAAGATGGTCCATTTGTGTTATGTGGTTTTCACCACAATTTTTAAAAAGGAGGGGCTGGAGATGTAGCTCATTGGTAGATCGATTTTTTTTTAGCACTCATGAGACCCTGGGTTCAATCCCCAGCACCAGGAAAAAAAAAAAAAGTAGATTGACAGCATGAGCAGCCACTGTCCACTGTTTCCACAGACTTGAAGAGTAAGGGATTATTACATTTTTATAATGACCTTGGAAGTGCTCTGATTGGCAGGCAGCCCATGGTCACCTCCATGGACCCCATCAGTTGCTTTGTGTCACACCCATGGCAAGACCAGGCAGAGGTCCACCTGACACAGAGACCAGAGCCCAGAACAGAGCCTGCCTGCAGCGAGCTGACTTCCTCTAACTGCTGGCTGACAGCCGCAGGTAAAGGCGGTTAGCTCAGAGCTGGGGGTGGGGGAGCTTGGGGGGGCTATTCTCAGAGCTCTGCTCTGGGAAGAGGAGGGCTGAGGGGGCAGGAAGCTGGGAAGAGAGTTCCAGTCAGGCCCCAGCAGAGGTGTACATAGGCAGGAACCCGAGTTGATTTCCAAAGCAGAAGAAGAGCCCTGCCCCTTCCTGCTGCTGAGCCCTCTTGTGCTGGGCACTGTGCTTCTCCGGGGCCGTCCCTCTGCTCGCCTTGTTGGTATCTCCTGCCTCTGATCTCCTTATACTGACTTTGGTTCCCACCTCTTCTTCCTGATGTTGATACCCAACAGCTGCCTCTGCTCACGTGTCCCTTCATTTATTCTTCTGCACATCCTGTCCATTTATTCATTTATCCATTTAATATATTTCAGAGGCTAAGAACACACCCTCTGGAGTCACATTGCTTCAGTTCAATCCCAGCTGTGACCTTGACCTTGGGCAAATTACTTAGCTGTTCCATGCCTCCACTTCTCCAGCTCTTAAGTGGAAATTAAAATGGTGCTTACCTCAAAGGGTTACTAGAATACTGAAGGACTTCTTATTTTTATTTTGAGACAGGGTGTGGTGGCACACGCTTGTAATCCCAGTACTTTGGGAGGCAGAGACCGGAGGATCCAGGTTCGCGGCCAGCCTCAGCTCTCTCTCTCCCTGTCTGTCTGTCTGTCTGTCTGTCTCTCTCTCTCTCTCTGTCTCTCTCTCTACTTAGTGAGGCCCTCCGCAACTTCGTGAGACCCGGTTTCAAAATAAAGTATAAAAAATAGGGCCAGGGGTGTAGCATGGAGGTAGAATGCCCCTGGGTTCAATCCCCAGTACCGCAAAAAAAAAAAAAAAAAGAAGGGCTATGCATGATGTCCCACACATGTAATCCCAGTATTTAGGAGGCTGAAACAGGAGGATTGCCGCTTCAAGGCCAGCTTCAGCAACTTAGCAAGACCCTGTTTCAAAATAAATAAAATAAAAAGGGCTGGGAATGCAGCCCTTTTTATTTTTTATTTATTTATTTATTTATTTATTTATTTATTTATTTATTTATTTTTGCGGTACCAGGGATTGAACCCAGGGGCGTTCTACCTCTGAGCTACAACCCCGGCCCTATTTTTTATCCTTTATTTTGAAACCGGGTCTCACGAAGTTGCGGAGGGCCTCACTTAAGTAGCTGAGGCTGGCCACGAACCTGGATCCTCTGGTCTCAGTCTCCCAAGTACTGGGATTACAAGTGTGCGCCACCACGCCTGGCTCCCTATTTTTTATTTTTAAAAAATAAAATACAAGCCGGGCGTGGTGGCGCACGCTTGTAATCCAGTACTTGGGAGGCTGAGACAGGAGGATCTGGGTTCGCGGCCAGCCTCAGCTACTTAGTGAGGCCCTCCGCAACTTAGTGAGACCCTGTTTCAAAAAAAGGAATAAAAAAATAGGGCTGGAGGTATTGCTCGGAGGTAGAATGCCCCTGGGTTCAATCCCCAGTACCAAAAAATAAAATAAAATAAAAAATAAATATTTTTTTTCATTTTTACTGATTCAACCCCAGTACCCCCCCACACACACACACACACAAGCAAACCAAACCCTGCGGCCTGGGTCTGCCGTCTGGGTCCCTTCTCTCACCCAGGTTCTGGTCTGAGTGAGTCATTCGGCATTCTGGACTCTGGGCTTTAAAGGAACCCTGATGAATTGCCAGCAAGTCATTTGGTGCCACTGTTCTTAAGAACCACTCTCCCCATCCCCCACAGAGATCAATGGGAAGATCCCACATTTGTTCGTTTTGCTGAAGGTCACCGTGTCTTCTGTTTTTATGTTGGCTTCTTTATTTTTCTGAGGCCGCATCTTTTTTTCCCCCTTTGAGATCCATTAACACCATGATGGAAGGAAGAAATTCATTCCTTTCATAGCTGTAATAAAGAGAAAGGTGGAGAAATAGCACTGTGAAGGTCGGAAGGCTGGAGCGCTGGCTGTGACGTCCTCTGAGGGATCCAGAGCTGCTACAGGCAGGAACTGTTTTATATCGACTTTTTTTTTTTTTTTTTTTTTAGTGCTGGGGATGGAACCCAGGGCCTCACCCATGCTACACAAGCGCTCTACCACTGAGCCACATCCCAGCCCCTGTGCCAACTCTTCAGACATCTCTAGCTTCCACCCACACTGGGCCTTGGAAGCTCCAGGGCAGCCACAGCAAGCAAAGCGCTGTGGACACTTCACCTACAGCAGAGGAACCTGGGCGATCTGCAACCAAGTCAGAGGCTGAGGGAATAAGAGGCGGTCCTCAGGCTCCTCCCCTCATCCATAAAACATGCCGTGCAGAGTCATTTCACGCCCAGCATCTGCCCGCTGTTCCAGAAAGGCACACCTATTCATCTCTCTCAAAAATGTTTATGGAGAGGAATTATCAGCAAGAGAAAACAAATTCTCGGGGAGATACTGCCCTTTGTGTGATGTCTGTTTCTGTGGAAGCCATGACAATGGGGCCGGTGTCTGGCTTGCATGGGTATGTCTGCAAGCCCCGGGGAGAGACAGTCCCCAGAACAATCCCAGAGCGGGGAGATCCTGCCACCTCCACGCCTGCTTCTATGACAGCTTGACTGAAAGACAGGTGCTAACATGACGTGACTGAGATGAAAGGGATGAGGAAGGGGGGATCCTTTTCTTGTTGAGGTGCTTATAACTTGCTCTGGCTCTCAGGCCACAAAACAGGAGACAAACGTAATAACTGAAAGCAATGCCCATCCCCAACCCCCCAGCATTACTTACCTTCCCAGCAGGAGGATTTTACTTATCTGGTGCCATTAACACAGGGCTGAGGATCTCTAAGAGCCTGGAAAAAACATTGTATGCAACAAAAATGGTTCTTATGGACTCTGTGATACAAAATGACAGTTCTAAAATCAAATGTTACTAAATGTCCATGAAATACAATATCATGTCAGCTCTATACATTGTTAGGTTTGATAACCATAAGCAATTAGTAGATTCTTCTAGTCAAGGAATTACTAACCAATGCACGATTTCTTTCCTTTTTTTCTTTCTTTTTTCATGTATGGGAGGGGGAGTTACTGAGGGTTGAACTCAGGGACATTCTACCCCCAAGCTACACCCCCAGCCCTTTTATTTTTTATTTTGAAACAGGGTCTTGCTAAGTTGCTTAGAGTCTTGCTAAGTTGCTGAAGCTGGCCTGAAACCTGAGATCCCCTGTCTCAGCCTCCCAAGTACTGGGATTATGGGCATGCACCACTGAGCCCAGCTATGCACAATTATTTCTAAAAAATTATAGGCAGTGGAAATTAAATTAGCAAAATAATCTTGAAAGCAAAATTAGAAAAATGCTCTCAAACCTATGTTAAAGCACAATTCATTGCATTTACAGTATGCCGTGGGGCATTTTGATATGTGCTATGTCATGGTGTATCTAAAGGCTATTTAGCTTCTACCAAGGGCTTTAAACAACTCTAGTCTCATGGGTTGGGGCCCATCAAAAGTTTTATTTATTTATTTATTTATTTATTTATTTATTGCGGTACCGAGGATTGAACCCAGAGGCGTTTTACCTCTGAGCTACACCCCTGGCCCTATTTTTTATACTTTATTTTGAAACTGGGTCTCACGAAGTTGCGGAGGGCCTCATTAAGTAGCTGAGGCTGGCCGCGAACCCCGATCCTCCGGTCTCCGCATCCCAAGTACTGGGATTTACGCTTGTAAATCCCCACAGGCAGGGATAATGAAGAAATATCTTTGCAGCCAACAGAATTTATTCGTATCACCCCAGAGACCATTAAAGCTAGAAAGTTCCCTGATCATCATGGAGCCTGTGCAAAGGTAGGGCTGGTCTCTTGACTCTCCAGACACCTATCTCTTCTTCTTTTTTTTTTTTTTTTTGCGGTATTGGGGATGGAACCCAGGGGCGTTCTACCTCCGAGCTACACCCCCAGCCCTATTTTTTTATTCTTTATTTTGAAACCGGGTCTCACGAAGTTGCGGAGGGCCTCACTAAGTAGCTGAGGCTGGCCGCGAACCTGGATCCTCGGGTCTCAGCCTCCCAAGTACTGGGATTACAAGCGTGCGCCACCACGCCCGGCGACACCTATCTCTTTATATAGGATGAGATACCTGAGGTTTAGAGAAGGGGAGGTCACTGCCTGGGTCACACGCACAGCACAAGCATTCATTAGGGGCCACAGACACAGAGTGGAAAACCTATAAGCTTTGGGACTCCAAGACTCCTGCTCCCAGACTTGGCCCTTGTCTTTATACATGCCTGGACTTCTGTTTCCTTTGCCAAAGCACTTTGGCATCCCCTCATCCTGAGCAGACTAGCTGGATCTCCTGAAATTCACTCACTGCTGTGACATTAGTGGTCCAGCTCAGTCTTAGATGCCTGCTGACCTTCACCATCCACTTGTTCTTCCTCAGCCTCAGGAACCCTGTTCCCTGGCCTTCTAATTGCAGGCAGAGCTTAGCCTGTGCAAATCACTCAGACCAAGATCCCATTTCCAGCCAGAACACAGGTGGCCAACTTGCCAACCCAGACAGTATCAACAGTTTGGCACCTGGACCATGCCCTCTGCCTCCCCCTGGTGGCCATTGGAGAGGTGCACTCCTTGGGACTCAGGGTCCACCCTTGTGTGCCAAGTGCATTTGAAGCCAGTTAATTATTCTTTCTGGAAAGGCTTCCTGATTCCTAGATGGTGGTACTGGGACAGCATCCCTCCTCTACTCCTACTCCTCCAATTAATTGTCCATGGCAACTTCAGTCTCCTCATTGAGTAACTGGTCCATCAACTCCCAAGAATTAATTGAGTACCAGTCAAGGGTGATAAACCGGAGGATGGGAACACAGAGGGGATGCAGTCCATGACAAGGAGTTCCCAGACAATTAGTGGAGGCAAAACAATGCCCCCTATTTAAAATAAATCGAGTTTCAACTGTTTTATTCCAAGAACGTTAAGAATTCAGAAATGAGGTGAAGTAGTTCGTGCAGCCCCTGGAAGGAGCCAGTTTGAACCCATGAAAGACGGGGAGTATTTTGAAAATTGAAGGCATGGAAGAAGAGCACCTTAGAAGGAAACGAAGGCCATGAGAAGTAATAACTAAGCTAAAAAGTACTGCCTAAGTAACATTTCCAAGATGGAAGATAAAACAGAGATGGATTCCGTTCTTATCTTCTCCTCTGGTTGCTCAAATCCCTTTGTCGGTCCTCTGCAACAGCGGGTACTGCACTTTGACTCTAATGTTCATGTGGTTTTCCTTTTGCTATTCATTAGGACCCTTTTGGTTGCAAGGAACATAACTCCTACTTAAATTAGCTTAAGTGAAAAAGAAATACATGGATTGAAGTAACGGCAAAGGACACAAACAATACTGATAAAAGGTATAACTGAGTCCAGAGCTAGTATAATGTTATCAGTGTGCATGTCCTCTCTCTTGTGCTCTCTCTCTCTCTCTCTCTCTCTCTCTCTCTCTCTCTCTGTTTTCCATTCTGCTTTGCACCCTTTGAGGCCTCACTCTCTCCTACCAGCTTGGCTTCCTCTCAGTGTCAGGGAAGATGGGCTTCAAAGTAACCAGTTTCATGTCCTTCCAGCTGTGACTTCAGAAGCAAGAGAAAGTCTCCCCAACTGGCTCCATCAGAAGAGTCCCAAGGGATGTTTTCACTGGCCCAGGCTCTATATTCTCCCCTGAATCACAGGGGCCAGAGGCCTAGGAACCGCATGTCCCAGAATC
>PVJS01052753.1:0-13509 GCA_004027185.1 Glis glis
CTGGATGGAGACCCAGGCCCCAACCCTTCAGTAGCCTGGTGGTGGTGGTGGTGGTGGTGGTGGTGGTGGTGGTGGTGGTGGTGGTGGTCAAATGACTTCCCCTCTCTGGAGATAATTAAGATCATGCATCTCAAGTTCGTGGTAAACATTACACCAAGGTTAATTTTTCTGTAATATCGGAGCCACACACTTGGCCTCAGCCCTGAATTCACTCTGCCAGCAGCATCCTCGAGCAGGGTGGGAGCTCTGGGGAAGCTACTCTGACCTGCAGGTGCCCAGCATCCAGCAGAGGAGAGCAGGCAGGCACATACAAGACAGAAGCGACCTGGCCAGTGGAACAAAGCCAGAGGAAGAGGTTAGAGAGAGAGCAAATCCTTCTAGCAAGAAAGACCCTTCTTTGCCAGGACTTGTAGGCAGATGGGCTCAGTGAAATTAACCCCTTCCTCACTGTTGCCAGGGCTTGAGACACCCAGCACTGCACTCCACATGACTGAATGTGGCCTAGAGAAACCAGGCCTAGGAACTGTGGCCTAGGAACCTGGTCACAGTCACCCATGCAGACAGTGGAGACTCAGCAAAGTGCCACCCAGGAGTGGCGGCCAGCCTGGCTTTGGTATGGAAGGGGTTAAATGGGATGCTGAGAGGCAGGCAGGAGGTGGGGGAATAGCTGAGCTCAATTAGAAATGTAAAAACCACCTCCCCTAGATGTGTCCACCCACAGTGTCCAAGCTATCCATTGCAAAACAGACACACACAAATGTTCTGTTTAAATATGCACAGGATTTCTCTGGAAGGCTACAGAAGCACAAGATCCCCTTACCAGGGTGAGAGAAATGAAGGGTGGGGACACTCACTGTACCTTTTCATTTTAAGCATGCAAATGGAATGCCTGCTCCTAAAAATAAACATTCCTCTTAAAATCTCACTTTCCCCCATAACAAGACCTAGGCTTTGAAGGAGCCGCAAGGGCCTGGGAAGAACTCACTCCCAGCAAGGTGCTCCCACATGGTGCTGCGGCCCATTTGGTGTGTAGACTCACAGTGGCCTCCACTTTAACGGAGAACCTTGCAGAATCCCCATAGTAAACACCAATGTTTCCACTTGTTTTATACATTTCAGTTAAGAACCAAGTGTGACCTCCCATTTCCACGTTTTTCAGACACTGAGCTCAGCACTTTCCCCCTCACAACCTTTGGCTCTCCACTGCAGCTGCAGCCTCCTGTCCCCATGGTATCGGACACATGGGGGAGCTGTAAAAGTGACCTGGACACAGCACGCCCCTCCAGGAGAGGGTACAAGCCACGCCAAAGCCCCAGCAGGGCTTCATGGAGGCAACAGCATCTGAGCAGTCCCCGAGGAGGAAGAGGCGGGCAAGCGGGGATGCACACAAGCAGAGGGACCAAAGGAAGGGAGATGGACAAATTCAAGGACTGGCAAGGCTTCCAGTGGGAAGGGAGATGACTCTTGGAAAAAGGCAGCCAAGGAGTGAGGCCATGGATGCAGTGAACAGTCTGGAACACTCCAGCAGACTGTGAGGGCTGAGGAGGAAGGGGACAGGATGATGGACTGCCTTCTTAAAGGTCTCTGAGCAGGGGGCCAGAGAAAGCCCACATCCTCCTCTAGCTCAGCCCTGGAGGATTCTGGATCAAGTCTGGGAATGGTCCCATTTTTTGTAAGAATTGGGATCTCCAGGCTGAGGGCTTCCCAGCTGAGGGCCCCCCTGGCCAGGCTCTCTTAGCAGCCTGAAAAGTAAGCTTCATCATGGCTCCACCACATGAAGGGGCAATGGGGGACAAGGAAACAAGGAAAGTGAACTCCAGCAGCAAAGCAGAGCTCACTGTTAGGTGGGATCAGACTGCTTCATCTGTGTCCTGACACCCAAGAGGGAGCTCCCAGGAGGGAGACTTGAAGGGAGTGCTAAGCGCCCTTTCCAGGGCAGGGCAAGCCCAGTTCCTGGCAGCACCAGCACACAGCCCTACACATAGTACATGCTCAGAAAACACTGGCTGGGCCGGGTGGAGGAGCAGGAGCCGGCTGGCTTAGTCTCTTCCTGCAGTTTCCAAGTCAGGGAACAAGAGTGGGAGCACGCGAACAAGAAAGTGGTTGCCTTGGATCAATTTTCCAGTGACCTGGGGGGTTAATAAGAAACAAAGTGACTTCAGCCCTTGCTGACTAACTGCACAGGGCAGTTAGCTGTCTTTTCCCCCCACAGAAATTAGGGTTGGATATGCAGATCAAAACCTCCCAGCCATATGTCAGGGTGGCAGTGGCTGTGTTATAGTGTGGTTTTCCCACCTTGAAGGTAGATTCTTCTTCCCAGTACAGCAAAGAGAGGAAAGAATGTCCCGGGTCCAGGAGGAATGAGGGCACCAGCAGGGTGGTAAGGAAGGAAGAGCACTGAACCTCGGTTCCGAGGGACAGTCTGAATGCAGCACCCAGCACCTGTTAGGTGAACAGTCTTCAACAAGCTCCTCCTCTGTAGGATGGGTGCAAAAGCCACCTGCCCTCAAAAGGATTAGCAAAAAGGCACACAAGTCCAATGGGTGTCTGTCATGGTCATCCCCCTGCTCCCTCGGCCCCACAGACATCTGCAGGGGAGCAATGACTTCCACACTGGGAATACATGGAAACTGCTTCTGAGGATAAACCCCTCATACCATCTGGTTTTCCTGGGTGTACTGCATCTTTCCCCCCAAATCAGAGGGCAGGGAAAGACCTGGTTGGCTCCTAGTTACATACAATCATCTTAGACCATGTCTGGCGTTTCCTCTCTCCTAGGGAACACTGAAGAAAGGTTTTGAGCCCCTAATCCAGGGACTCTGCCTTGGGTAGGTCTTGGGGCCCTTACCTCTCAGAACTCTAGGACACAGTGACTTAACTAAAAATGGGGACACACTGACACATCAACGCCCAGTACCAGGAGTGACCCAGCAGTCTTTCCTTTCCTCTTGCTACTCCACCTGAACCCACCACACAGAAAGGTGAATTTCTTGTGCTCCATTAATTCTTAAAACAACATTATACATCTGGTGTGTACTCACTACTTTCCTGATTCTGAGAGATGACCTGATATAAATTCCCAATCTTGGGAATTCAAGTGAAACGACTAAATCCAGTAAACACATACTGTGCATGGCCAAAGGCCACACTACTGAATTCAGTAACTGGAAATAGGGTAGAAAGAGACAGAGGTGGGGGCAAGATTTCTCAATGTGTGTATTTTCATATATATATATATATATATATATATATATATCCTGATTTTGGACCAAGTGAATATGTTACCTATTCATAAAATAAAACTAAGTGATTGGCCTAACAAAAGCTATTGAGTACAAAGTTTTCATACAAGCCTTTTTGTAAATTCTTCAGGATTGAAAATTTTCAAGAGAACCAAGATTTTTTTTTTTGTTTTCCACCCCGTCAAAAACCCACTATGCAAAGACAAAAATGCCAGATGTACCCAACAAGCCTTGCACTACATATAATACTTGCTAGACTCTCATTTAAACAGTGAGACGTGAGAGACGGTGTCTTGGTGATGCATAATGAAATATAAGACAGATCAGACGATGGGAGCTGCTGAGAGAAGGCGCGGGCCAGAGCCAGGGCAGGGAGGCGAATGGATGCCTTTCACCCTAACGGAGAGGGCTCTGCTTTACAGATCAACTGGACCATATGAAATTACTGATACTGGACCATTTCTCAGCTACGAGAGAACCCATTTTGGAAGCAGTGTTCTTTACTATTTCCTGGTTATAAATGCCGACACTGGCCTCTCTGCCTTAGGGACACATGTATCTCCATGGAAGTTCACCTGCTACAACCTTCTACTACTCCAAGGAGGCCACAGACCCTCCCGACACACACACACACACACACACACACACACACACACACACACAACACACACACACCCTCCAGTTCTCTATTGCTTTTTTTCCCAGGGTTGTCTGGTTCCTGGGGTGAAATGGGATCCTCCTGGCTGGAGCCTGTGCTTTCTGCTACCTGTACCCCTCTGTAGGGCCTGGGGAACAGGGAGGGGCTGCTGTTAAAACTGGCCCACTGTTGACGCTGTCCCTCCCCGTGGGCCTGGGAATGAACTTGGGGGAGAAGCAGTCATAGGAGCTTTGAGGCTCTGATCTCAGGATAAGGAAATGGAGGCCCCACACACAGGTGAGCTGCCCCTACTAACAAATGCCTGAAGAACAGCTCCACTGACTTCATGGCTTTTTTTACTCTTTTCACACTTAGTATACACTGATATGGCGCATACTTAGCATGCATTATACACTTTGGTATACATTAGAAGACCAATGGGAACATGTTAAAATTAAGACACATCCATGAAGGTTGATTTGGGGGTTCTGGGCTGAGACTTCTATTCTCCTGCCTAGCTCAACTTACCAGCCCTGCTGCTCTGGCTGCAGGGCCAAAGATGGATGTCAGAGAGGACAGACAGGCCCAAACCCCGCAACTGCATCAAGAATGGAGAAAGAGGCAGACCCGAGAGATATTTAGTATAGTGACTCAATAACCAGTTAACTGGGCCCAGGGAATCAAATGGGGGGGGGGGAGACCAAGAAATATACCATCCAAAACAGAAGCCCCTCACCACATGAGGCTGTGTAAATGTAAATTAAATAAAAACTTTGGTGTCTCCGTTGCAGCAGCTCCATTTCAGGGCAGCAGTCACGTGTGGCTAGTGGCAACTCTATCTGATGATGCACAAAGAGACTGTCACATGAGCACAAAAAGTGCTGGTCTAGAGTGACCCTCCAGGTCCTGAGGGTAACAGGAGTAAATGGCACCAAGCAGACACTGCTACCCCATTTTGCAAGCAGGAAACTGAAAATTAAATGGGTGTCTGGCCTTTGCCCAAATCATGCTGGGGGAGGATGGGAGGGAGGACTAAGGTCTGAATCCAGATCTTGGGGACTCTAAAGCTGAGGGTCTCTGCAAGAAAATCTGCCACCACCTCTTCCCCACACCCCAGCCGAATGCACCTTCCTTTCTCCAGGAAATGGGGGGGGGGGGGCGTGCAAAAAAATGAGGCAGGGAGAGGGAAGCCATTGTGTTTTAATCTCAAAATAATTATGCCATTGCCAAAAGGAATAGCCCTGATCTCATCTACACTGGTAAAAAATGTTTTCCTCCTAAAGTATTTGTTTCAGAAATAAGCCTTTAATTTGAACACTTTCAGAGCCAAATTTTCTGTCTGTTGAAAATATTTATCTCCATTGTTTGGCAGGAATCAATTTGTTAGGGCACCAGCCACTCTGGCAAAGGTTCCCTTCCACTTCTCTGGGAAAGCGCTGGCGGCAAAGCCACCCTGCAGCTCACTCTCGCTCTGTTTGGGCTACCCCAGGCACAAACATCTGCCAGCACAGACCCGGCTGCGAATCAAAACAAAACCTGCCCGTGGATGTGCACTAGGACAGATACGCTCTGGGGGCCATTAGGAATACAGAACTGGGCTTGGTAGGCAACTGGATGCTTATGGTTTTCAGAATCAGAACAGACTGTACTTAATTATTCTGCAAGTGGTAAGAGACTCTTAACTCAGTATTTTTTCACAAAACCCTGCTTCTTGGGGAGCTAAGCCCACCCCATCCAGGGCATTAGTGAAGTCCAGGAAGCAGCCAGGGTGTCTCAGGCTCAGTCAGCCCAGGCTCCATCCTGGATTTGGCTTCTTCTCGCTACGGGAATTTGGGCACATCACTAAGATTCCTAAGCCTCAGTTTTCTCATCTATTTAAATATACCACCTGCCTTACCTCCCAGAGTCACAGGAAAAGTACATGACATGAAGAATAAGAAAAAGTCTCATCAGTTAAAGAAGTTGTATAGCGATGGCAGTTCTTATCTTCTTCGAGGAGTAGGTAGTCTCCAACTTCCACACTCAGCTCACTTTTTCCATGTACTACGGGGGTGCGGGATGCTTAAGAGACAGATCATGTAAGTTAAAAGCAATCACAGTTAGAGGTGAAGTGCTAATAACTTCATTTTGAAACTGTCAGGTTTGTTTTTTTTTTTTTAATCACAGCTGTGGCTTTCACCAGAACTCTACCTGTGGCTGTGTTCCCTTCTCACATTTTAATTAGCAAATAAAAACTCCAAAAAGCTCTCAAAATGTTTTTGCCTGGAATTTATAAGCAAAAGTTAAGAGATGGTAAGTGGCTCCTGGGGGAAAAACCAAACTAGTAACAGACATCTATCAACAATGCGGAGCAAGTTCATCTGAAGAGCTTATACCTGGCCGAGAAATACCACCTCTGAACCAGCTTGGATTTTATTTTTGCAGTTATTTTTTTTTAGATTTTTCAGGGCCATGTTTCAGCAAGCAAGGTTTACAACATCCTGCCATTGGCTGAGAGCTGCTGCCAGCCGGATGGTCCAGCAGAACAGCGCTCGTGGGGCAGAGGACTTGAGTGTAGCGAGTGATTCTGCACGCTCTCCTGGCAGGGGTACTGCTGGCTGCTGTCAAGAAACTTGGGTCCTGGATACCAACAGGTTACACTACCTAATGGCTCCTGGTGCTAAGAACAGAGATGTGGCTTTAAAGGGGCCATTTAAATCCTCAAAGAGTGTCAGTTCCAGCTACGCTAGACATGGAGACTGTCCAGGGAGGTAAAGGCTGCTCCAGGAGCTGCTCCGGCAGTACCACTGCCGTCTGCCCACTCTGGTTCCCAGAATGGCCACTCCAGTTGCGAGTGCACTCTGTCCTGCCACAGCTTTCCAAAGGTAGATAGAGGGGCTCTTTAGTTCAAGATAGATAGGAGCTATTGCTAACTAGCCCCCACTGAAGGATGAGGACACACATTTAACAAATACAATTACAACAAACTGTTGCTGCCACACAATGGGGCTCTGGCATCAGTTCAGGCCCAGCAGCCCAGCCAGTGCAGTCCCTGACAGGGGCCCCCTCATCCGGGCCCCCCCAACCAGGGGATGGCTCCTTGAGGCAGGAAATGATGCCAATTACTAAGCTTCCCCAACCTCTCTATGACTGCTCCAAGTTCAAGTTCTCATCACCTATTTTCCTCTAACTCTAGATGTCAGTTCTTAATTACACAAACATCAAGATTTTTCTCTATCAAACTTGGCAAAATAACACCTTTTATTCTGGCCCAGGAACAACATCTCTCCATAACCTTTACGTTACTGTGTGTTACACCTCGTGACTTCTCAAGGAGCAAGGAGGAGGACAAGATTCTCATCTGGCTTGGAGGGGCAAAAGGTGGCTCCCAGGAGAGTGTGATCTAGAAAAAGGACCCCTCCTATCCTGATCCATCACCATCTTGACATGATTACCCAGAGTTTAGACATGGGGACACTGCCCATTTGGCATTAGGAAGCCGTGTGGCCTTGGTCACACTCTCTATGCACCTACATGATGCTTAAGGAACAGCACATTTCTGCCAAGAACAAAGCCTTGGGCTGTGCATTGGGAAGACTTAGCCTGCAGAGGTTGTGAAGGATCTGACTGAATCCCAAGACTTGAGAAGAAGAAATGTGCGAAGTTCAAAGGCAGCTGAATTGAGTTTATAAAGACTCACTGATAAGAAAAGAGACAGCATGGAGCCCGGAGCATCACCCCTGAAGGACAGTTCTATAGCCCTAACACCCCATGAAACTGCCACTTCCCATCTGGCCCCTTTCCTGGTTTACCATCAACTGACCAAACTGGACTCATTGTGGGGGACAGAGGAACAGGGTAAAATAGGGCCACAAACTGCCCTGGTGCTCAGAAAGCTTACCATATAGTACAATGTTTGGACAACTGTGAGGGAAGCTTCTACAGAAGAGGTACCAAAACCACTTGGAGTGGAGAGGAAGAGAGAAGACTTCCTGTTGGGAGGCTCAGGAACTCGCAGGAAAGTACTAAGCAGTGCCCTGAAGAACGGCGAGATTTCACATAGGGGAAGAAAGAGGAAGGAGGGAAGATTCCAGAAGGCACAGAATGGGCAGAGGTAATAAAAATAGCTGCAACGACAGTTTATTGACTCATCCTTTATATCCCTTGTGGTTTTTAATCCCTGCGACAATCTGACAAGATGCCACTGTGCCCACTCCACCAACAAAGACTCTGATGTTCACAGGTACAAGAGGCTGACCAAAGTCACATGGTACAATCTCAAAGGCAGCATTTCCTGCACCTGAAGCTGCTCCTCCCACTACAGACGGACCCTCTCAGAAGCACAACAGGCCCGGGGCTGACAGATCACAGGCTGCAGGGGCAGGAGAGGGAAGGACTGGAGTGTCCTTCTGATTCTGAATTTTCAGGCTTGTATCTTTCCCGTGAAGTGGGTGAACTCTGTCTTCGAGTCACTCATTTTTCTCTCAGTGCTCTCTCCCTCTGCTCCTGCCAGGAGCAGTGGCCTGGGATTGCTGAGGCCAGTCTGCTTTTAAATAAGGCAAGAGCCGGGCATGGTGGCGCACGCTTGTAATCCCAGTACTTTGGGAGGCGGAGACCGGAGGATCCGGGTTCACGGCCAGCCTCAGCTCTCTCGCTCTCTCTCTCCCTGTCTCTCTCTCTCTCTCTCTCTCTCTCTCCTTAGTGAGGCCCTCCACAACTTCGTGAGACCCGGTTTCAAAATAAAGTATAAAAAATAGGGCCGGGGGTGTAGCGCGGAGGTAGAACGCCCCTGCGTTCAATCCCCGGTACCGCAAAAAAAAAAAAAAAAAAAAAACAAGGCAAGGTGCTAGGGTCTCTGGCGCCATCATTATTCAGTCACTGAGAAAGGTAGGAGGTGTGCCCAGGAAGACAGGCCGGGGCACCTCACTGGAGGCCATGAACTTGGACCTGGCTTTCCTAGCAGTTGCTGCATCGGCTCTGACAGTCACAATCATGCCTTCGAAAGATCATTCTGGCAGTGGTGGGAAGAATAGGTTGAGGGAGGAGAGGCTGTGAACAGGCCACTGCAGCTCAGCAGAGAGGCCATGGGTCAGGATGGGAAAAGGTCAGGAAGCATGTGGGATGTCCAGTTTCCATTCCTGATCAGCAGGCAGCCACCAAGCAAAACTTTCAATAGACACAGGAAAGGAAAGGACCAAGAATCGTCTCTAAAAGAATTCTGAACCAGCTTCAAGGAATAAAGTAAATACAGGAAGCAGTCCCAAGACGAGAAAATAGGATATACTAAAATGGAATTATGAGCCTGGCACTGAGCGGCGGCCGAGACTTCCCCATCCCTGCGGCTGCCAGCTTCGCTCTTATCCCCCTGCCTTAAACGCTCCCAGGGATCCCAGAGCCAGTCAGCAGCTGACCTGTCAAATCTGACTTCTGGAATAAAAATGGAAAGGCCGAGTGGCAGCCGTAACATGGAATTTCCTTGTTTTTATTAGTTTAAGGCTCTTAAAGAGTAACTTTTACATTGGGGAAAACTTCTCAAATATGTACTACTTGAAACTGAGATCCGGTTACCTCTCACATGTTTTCAATCACTCTGCTTGCCAATTTCACTAGTTATCAAAAGGCATTTGTGGTTTAAAACAAGAGACGGCTCCCCCTCCAAGTGCATCTGCCCTTCCCATGGTGACCTCATCTTCTGCATCCCTGACTCCTCAGGGCTGCAAGGAAGGCCTGATGATTGGACAGGGGTGTGCTACTGATCTTCACGGGCAAGTTGGATGGGGTAGAAGGCCAGAATATTTCATCCCAAACACTGCTGCTACAGTGACAGCAGGGTAATAATTTGGGGGTTTTGCTTTGTTTCTTTTAAATAAAAAGTATGAATAGGACCGGCATATAACTCAGTAGTAGAGTGCTTGACTAGCATGTGCCTGGGTTCAATCCCTGGCACTGCAAAAACAGACAAAAACCTGCCACTAATAAAATCTAGTTTTTTTGTAATACTGTTGCCACCTCCATCCAGTTCAGGAACACAGGTTGAAACACAAGCAAAACCACAAGATCTTCCCTGTAGAAACAAATTTAGTTACTCAATTTTCAACTTCTACGGCTAAGCCTACAGGGATTTGGGGATACCACACTACCTTCTGGGGGTTATTTGACATTAACACTGGCATGAAAATAGTAAGGCAGTTATTATGACCCATGTTGTGAAACTTCAACCAGCAAAATTAGGAAAGCCCCACTTACTCTTCGTTGTTGGAAATCTTCTGGTTAACCCAGTGCAGCAGCTCTGAGTCCACACCACAATCCAGAGCCCCTTGTTCTTTTCTCGTTGTATGAATTTAACACACCCAAAGGCGGCTGAATCTTCAAGAGTGTCTAGCTACAGGATGTGTAATATCAAGTGATATAAAACTCAGTGCCATTGTCCTGAGGACCCAGACAGGCAGAAGTGGTAACCTCATTAAAGCAAAATGAAACACACCTCCCACTTCACATGTGTCCTAAGCAGTTGGATGTAAAGGCAGCAGAAGGTCTACTAGGATGGAGGTGGGTGGGTGCTGGATGAGTGGAGGCTGCTTTTCAAAACAGTCGATCATGTATGACTCCGCTGCTATCAGAGAAGCTCAGGAGCCAGGAGCGAGGAGCCAGGAGCACAGAGCCATGTGTGCATCTTATTCTTTGTATGGACCAACTGCTGGCCTTATGCAGGACAGATAACAATGACTGCTCCTACGATGGGCAGGACGTCTGTATGTTTATGGTACAAATTTGTACTTTCCCCGTAAATACAAAAAGGCACACAAATTCTCTAAAATGAAAAACTTTGTATTGAGTTTGTTAGGGACAGACAGGCTCCAAATTTCTCAGCGAAACATTTATTTTTAATCAAGTTAATTTTTTCATTTGAAACCTGTTAATTCCATGACTGAGAATTCATCAAGTTTCAGACTAGAATTAATTTTAGCAACTGCTTTATACCAAAAATATTAGTAGATGTGGCTGTGTAACCGGCCTCACTTCACACACTGTCACTGTGCAGTCTGAACGTGCGCGTCCCTTCAGACAGTATAGACTGGGCTGACAAAGCTCTGTGCGAGCTCACCGTCACTGTCCTCCCTGAGGGCAGAGCTGTTGGAAGCAGTGACAGCAATCTGTTCCTGGCCCTTTCCAGGCAGAGCTGACTGCAGCCTTCTTGCATCCCCTCCCCACTCGGGGAGACTGCCACCTCACACCACCACTTGCCCTCCACAAATGCACACTAATGATACACCTACTATGTGCAGCCACTGTCCCTGCCATGCCTAGCATTTCTTTATTCTCCCACCTGTTCCCTTGCTTACCTGTTCTCAGACTCCCTCGGTCCTGGGCAATTCTACCCACTGCCTGCAGCTGAGAGTGAGAAGGCGCCTGCCACAGGCTGCTCCTTGAGACCTACATATTGCTTACTTTTACTGGTGCTACAAGCAAACCTGGTTCCTGGATCATCAGCAATCTGTCCCTCACATTCTGCCACCATGCAGGCTGAGAACTCTGTCTGTGATATCTCCTAGAAAACAGGGCTAAACTAGCAGATTGCTGCAGGCAGCCACTTGAACTCCACCTTGGTGGGACTCAGAATTTCTGGGGCCCTCTTTAGTCTTTCTTCCCCTTGAACTCCTTAAGAATGCAGGTTGCTTCTTTTGCCCCCGGGGAGGCTGAGCTGAGCCCTCCAGCAGGACAGCCACCCAGCAAAGCTCACTGACTGATCACTGTCCAGGTGAGACACCTTTGTCACAGTAACTTCAAAGTCCTAAGTGATTTTATTCCATATATTATATGCAAGCCAAAGTTTCTCCTCCCTGTCACTCCAATCTTCAAAACTAGTAGGCTAGACCAGGCTCACCCAATTGACCAAGCTATGGTTTTCCAATGGCTTTGCTGTTGGGATTCCTACAATAGCTATAACAAGGTGGCCTAGTTGACTAGTTCCACATTCCTAAGGATCTGCAAATCTCCAGAAGTACTTTTCATGTTATACCAGAATCTAAGGACGCTGGGAAACCGCCCTGCACTCAGCCTGGGCAGGCACTTTGGGTACAAGGCTCAGCAAGGTGATCCTCCCAGCACTCGATAGCCAGCTGTTCCCCAGGTATGGGTCACAACCAACAGGACAGCCCCAGGAGGATCGTTCTAGGGCAGTGGACACTACACTTCAGTTCAGCAATCAAACCAGGAATACATCTCCAGGACTGTCAGTTCCAGAGTCATCTTTCAGGGGCCCCCAAAATGCTTAAGTGAGTTCCCCTCCCCGGCAGTGCCGCCCCTACCATAGGATTTACTCCACAAGAGTTTAAGATCAGCATTAAAGCATGCCATTATGAATCTGAGGGGCTGCAAAAGTCTAAAACTGCTTTGCATTCAATTTTGTATTGCTGAAGCATTTCCATTCTTTAAAACCTGGGCCACAATTCATGTCTCTCTACAGATTTGGATGGAATGCTGGTCACACCTTTCTGAGGAATTATAATCGTGCTGTGCTTGTGAGCTAATTTAAATGTTTTTTAAAAACCAACACAATCCTACATTAGACACTTCCTACCTGGCAAGCCACCGTGGTGCTGTGACATCAGTCCCTATGTGACCTTCTAAGTGTGCATGACAGGAACGCAAGCCCAGACGGCAGCATGGGCTCTGGAGCAGTGTTTGCAGCTTATTTACAATGTCTCCAAAGCATTTCCGATTCCAACTTGAATATATATTTCATACAGTACCAAAACTTTTAAATATCCACAAGAAGATTTCATTTTTATAGGCAATAAACATTAAATCTAAAGGACTGGAACATAAAAAGTGCTTTAATACCATATAAATCACCTTTCCCAAGACAGACTAAATCTCCGAAGGTTTTAAGGACTGCGATATAAATTTTTATGGCAAATTATCTACATAGAAATTATCTGCATGAGATGCACTTTCACTTCTCCTACTCATTTACATATTGCTGACAATCTTTTCAATCACAAACAGCCAATCCAACTTGGGAAACCAAACGTAGAAAACACTAGAGCTGAGCTATACAGAGACTCCCCTTCTTCTGTCCTGCCCATTGTTGATTCAACTAGCTCTAATTTTCTACCTGTCATTGGCCCAAAAGGTCAAAGGGGTGGCTGGCTGATCAACAAATGAAAAGGACAGTTACAGGAGATACGGGGTGATGGGCCAGGCCATCACCACACATCTCAAACACGCTTCTCACCAACCTTCTCTTGGGTCACTGGCTGGCCAGCCTAATTCCACAGCCCTGGAACGGACGTTTCCAGAACTTTCCATTCACAAGGCAAATAGTTCACGCGTGCATTTTTCCTAAGATCAAAATTTTAAAAGAAATCCCAACGAAAGTATAAATTAGGATTGTTCTTTCAGAAAGGAAAATATGAGCCGGGCGTGGTGGCGCACACTTGTAATCCCAGTACTTTGGGAGGCGGAGACCGGAGGATCTGGGTTCGCGGCCAGCCTCAGCTCTCTCTCTCTCTCTCTCTCTCCCTCTCTCTCTCTCTCCCTGTCTCTCTCTCTCTACTTAGTGAGGCCCTCCGCAACTTTGTGAGACCCGGTCTCAAAATAAAGTATAAAAAATAGGGCTGGGGGCGTAGCGCGGAGGTAGAACGCCCT
>PVJS01052754.1:0-13507 GCA_004027185.1 Glis glis
GAGAGAGCTGAGGCTGGCTGCGAACCCGGATTCTCCGGTCTCCGCCTCTCAAAGTACTGGGATTACAAGGGTGCACCACCACGCCCGGCCTAGTCTGTGTACTTTTAAATGGCAGCCCTAGCCAACTAATGCAGGGCCAAGGTTCTTAGAATATTTATGAAGACTTAGGGAAGGTAGAACGGGGTACAGGGGAAGGTAAACCACCTCAAGCCCCCAAATTTGCCTATCCAATTAAATCACTAGGTTTTTGTGTACTTCGAACCTATGCACAAACAGAATGTACAGTCATTTGTAAGAGAAGATGTGATAGAAATTATAGCAATGGCTGTTTATGCAATGTTCATTGGAAGCCAAACTGTTCCAAGAGCTATACAAATATTATTTCATTTGATTCTTACACCAGTATTCTAAGGTAGGTTGTCTAAAAAGCCTCTTCAACTTATGAGTATGAAAGCATTCATAGAGGGTCAATTTAGTCATAGAGGGTAAATTGACTAAGGTCACCCAGCTAGTCGCAGAGCCAGGACTCTGACAGATAAATGGGCTGAATAAGGCTCAAATATGTTTAGTAATTATTTAGTCATAAAACAAGCAAGGACACAGCTGGGCTTAGGCTTCCAATCAGTGGCTCTATCATCAACGTTCTTTCTGCTCCTCGCCCACTGCGGTGAACTGGTCAGAGGGCCTTATTATGTGTCCAGTGTGTCTTCACCGTCCTTTAGAAAAGGAACAGGCTTTCATAAACAGGAAGTTAAGATCTCAGGGGTGGTCAGCTAAAGATGGTCTCCTTCGATTTTATTTCCGTTCAAAACTTTTCACCCTCATTTCTGAAACCCCTCAGGAAAAAAATTTAAAAAACCTCTTCAGCTCAGGCTATTTATTTTCCATGATTGATCTCACAACTGGAATTTTGCCATGATATGAAGCTGCAGCAATCCGTACCCACTGACTCACCAGCCCAGCTGGCGCGTAGTTTATCTTGCAATCAGCTGTGTGGAAGCACTTCTTTATTTTTCTGCCTGAGTAAACATATGAATCAATATAGATTAGATCAATATATATTGGAGACTGTTTGCAATTGACAAAGCATGAGTTCTGTGATATGATGGGGTGGGGGAGGAAAAAAGCAAGGATCCTTATCTAAAAATCTCTCCAGGTTCTCTCATGTTGCAATGTCTGAATAAATTGTTACAGAATTGAGGAATTGTGTATGAAAAGATTTTTTAGATGCACCTGTATTAAAACATGCACGCACCAAGAAGCTTTTGAGAACAAATATTTGTTTTGATTTAGGAAAAGATATTCGATGAAAGTTAATACATTTGCCAAATATATTACAAATGGACAGATTTGTGGGTGTTTTCATCTCTGTTTTTTGTAACAGAACGACTGCTGTGCATTCCATGTGTTTGATAGAAATCTTTGAGACTTGGGCTGACCTTTTCATCATGTATTTGTATTCATTTTTTTTAGCTTTCTATTCATCCATTTGAAGATATTTCTGACCTGGTGGTGCTCAGATTAGAGATAAGGCAGCAAATGTGGCAAAACATATTCCTACTGCCCCAAGATCTTAGCGTCTAGGGAGCCAGTGAGTCATCAGACAACCACAGGATGCAGTGTTGATGAATGTGGTGAGGGGGACGCAAATGGTGCTTCGAGTACAAAGCAGCTGGGCCCAACTAACTGCAACACTACAATTACTTCTTAGACATGTCTGCAGAGGAGATATGCAATGCTGATAACCAGGAATAAAAGTTAAAGAATAGTCACACATGGTGCTAGAAATATGTTCCTTTCACTACATTTAGTTTTGGGTTCATTATTTTGTAGAACTTATTTTGTAGCTGCCTGAAAAAAAATGGAGTGTTCTAGCTCAATGGTCTTACAAACTGCTCATTCACTATGATTCATACTACCATTAAGTTCACATTAAACCAAGGGGAGAACTAATCTAAAATTTTCTCCTTCGGCCAGGCCAGCCTTGGAATCTGTCAGAGAACTGTCAGCAGAAGACGACTCACGGAAAGGATGGAAAGCCCAACCGCTCCCAGCTCTTTCCAGCCTCCATTCGTTGTTCTCAGGTCTGCTTATACTCGTTGAGCCATCATTGTCCTGGAGTGACTCTGACTGAGGTGTATGGATCAGGGAGAGCTAGCTGCTTCCCCAGAGCTGTGAGTTTAAATTAAGTTTGCATCTTTGCAAACTAAATGGATATTTTTTTTATGTGGAAACAAGTTCTTTCCTATGCAACTTATATCTAGATAGTCATTTAGCTAGTAAGTGTATGCATCTTGGTAAAGGTCTAAGGGAAGCCAGGCATGTGGCACACACCTGTAATCCCAGTACTTGGGAGGCTAAGACAGGAGGATGACAGGTTTGAGACCAGCCTCAGCACCTTAGTGAGACCTGTTTCAAAATAAAAAAAAAAATTTAAAAGGGGGTGTAGCTAGGAGGTAGAATGCCTCTGGGTTCAATCTCTAGTTAAAAAAAAAAAGTCTAAGGGGAGTGTGGATAGGAGGGAGTGAGGGAGAAAGGAAAAGAAATCAAGATGCTGAATATCAATAAAAATTATCATGAGTATTTCTTCTTAACTACTTTGTTCTGTCAAGCTAAGTTCTAGACAGATAATCATAGCTACTGCATAATAATTAAAAATTTCCCCCCATACTGGGGATTAAAGCTAGGGCCTCAGCTGGGTATGGTGGTGCACGCTTGTAATCCCAGCACTTGGGAGGCTGAGACAGGTTCACAGCCAGCTTTAGCTACTTAGTGAGGCCCTCCACAACTTAGTGAGACTCTGTTTCAAAATAAAGAATAAAAATAGGGCTGGGGTGTGGCTTGAAGGTAGAATGCCCCTGGGTTCAATTCCCAGTACTGCAAAAAAAAAAAAAAAAAAGCTAGGACCTCATGCATGCTAAGGCAAGCCTCCCAAGTAGCTGGAATTATAGGCATATGCCACAATTCCCCATGATAATAATAGAAAAAATAATTGTGCTATGACACGACTGAAATTAATTCCATTAGAACACATTATTGGTATGAACTTAAGTAGCAGAAAATGCTTTATTATTTTTCTCAGTATTATAGAGCATTGGTATCCATGATCAATATGAACATCTGAAACCTATGAATTGAATAAGCAAGCAAAAGAGAATAGAAGTTGAAGATAATATTTCCATTTAATAGTCAGCTTATAATGTTAGGAGGAACTAAATATAGAAGATAAGACTTCTAGAGTTTTCTTAATCTATAAATGTTTGGTAATGAATCCTCTCTAAATAGTTACTACATGCCCTCTTAAGAGGGGCTGATAAATGATTTACACTAAGGGAGAAAGTTAGGAAATATCTGGACTTTAGTTTCTGACAAACTGGAGAAGATGTATTTTTATACTTATTAACCTATAATAAACATTAAATTAGAAAATTAATCAAAAGGGAGATCAATGAAAGGACACCAAGAACATAAATGTGTAGAATGCAAGAAAATTATATCTAATTGTCACACTGAAAAAACTAGCTACATGGAAATTAAATAAACTATGAAATTGCAGAAATTTGTAGATTTTCCTATATGCAACATTGATCAAAATGCCAAGAAATGACTGTTGCAGTCATTGTTTTGGTTCAAGAGAAGGCAATTAAGGAAAAACGATAAAGTTTAGAAATAGAAAAGTTGGAGGACCTAGATTTTATGATAAAATTAATAAAAAATGTAATAAAGTACATCCTGGACTTTTCGCTGAGTTCACTTTCAACAAACATGAAATGAAAAATAGGGTTAATTTTATCTTTCAGCCTCCTATTGCACCAAGGTCAAACAGACAAAATCTAAGCAGCCTTCATGGTCCTCAGGGGAAAGGCAATGTAAATTCACCAGATGACCTCAAGCTGTGGTCCTTGGAAGATGCAAACAATCATACCTCCTTTGATTAACACTTAACTGGGATCCTCTTGTGCTGTCATTCAGGATGCAGAAAATTCAAGGACAATAGGGGTATAAAAGTGGAAACACTGATCACTAATCTCTTATAAAAGCTCTTGCAAGGCTTGGGAATATCTCTGAGTTATACAGCAGTTTGTGGTAGCTCACATCGGAGTTACCTTTGTAATTGCGTCCTGTCATTTCCTCCTACCATCTGGTAGCCATTCTGTACATGCAGACATTGGCCCCACATTGTCTTTCCCTCGTGTCTCTTGCAAGCTGAAAATCTTGAATTCAACATGAGGGCCTGATGGTAAATAAAGTTGTTGACTTTACACAACTGATGACTCTCTGCTGTCACCTGATGCACCAAGTAATGAAAACAGATGTGACTCTGCCCTCATAGCTGGAGATAATTGAGAGAATGTGAACACCAAAGAAAGCCAAATTATAAATGCCATGGGGGAAAGAACCTTGCACCCCATTGCCACTTAGTTAAATTGGTACAACTCTTTCTGAAAAGAATTGGTTGCTATGAATTGAGGATCATAAAAATGTTCAAATCCGTTGATTTAGTCAGCTCATTTATTTTAAAGAAATAGTTCAAATATAAATATACAAAAAGATGCCAAAACGTATGTTTGTTATACATTTTGGCATAATAAACAAATTGTGAATAAGTTAGATCAGCTGTCCAGAAATAGTAGTACACTTAAAGCACCCAAATATAAGGAATATTATGCAGTCATTTAAATGTATCCTTATAAAGGTTGTATATCTATATAAATAAGTGATTGAGATATCTAGTAGAAAATTTGTAAAAATATTTGTGCAGGATAGTTGCAAATATGTATGAATATACATGCAGAAGAAAAATAGGAAAATATACACACACATATGCGCACGCACACGTACACACACACACACACACACACACACACACATCTACTGAATATTGACTGTGTTCCAGGCCCTCTTCTAGTATTTGACAGAACACAGTGTAAAAGACAGATGAGGGCATTGTTCCTTTGACATATATGTTTAGTGGAAGGATATGACAAATTAATCAATAAGAATATATCAAACAAGGATCTATATAGAAAATGATTTCAGTAGAGGGTCCAGGGAGAAGCTATTTTAGACTGAAGGTTTGAGGAGAAAACTTCTCTGAGGAGATGAACTGTGATCAGAGGTCCAGAACTCAGGTCTTACCTGGGCTTCGTGAGTTACTTTAGGCAAGTCTTGTAGCTTCACCCTCTTCCTATGATCCCTAGCTGCCACATAGAAATCATGATATTCCTTACCTCCCAAAGGAGGTTTCTGTAAGTGGAGTCATTTTTGTGTTCAGCAGCTAAAATTTCCTTCTGTGAGGACAGAGTGTCAGGGGCTTCCGCCTGTGTGCTCCCATCCCGTCCTCCCACCCTGTGTTCTTTGGGACTGGTCATCTGGTCTATCAGCAGGTGGGAGCCCATCCAGCTGCTGACCTAAGGGCCAGTTCTTGAGTTTCCAGGTAATCCAGTCTCCAGTTCAAATCAGAACAAAATGGTAACCAGGTGTGAGGAATGGTCAATTTTGTATTGCATGGAATCTACTTCTCTTCCTTCCATCTCCCCACTGTTCTCTCTGAATGTTTCTTTCTCTGGTCTATTTCTCCTGAGGGGTGGTGTGTGTGTGTGTGTGTGTGTGTGTGTGTGTGTGTGTGTGTGTGTGAAGCCAGGTCAGCTCTCTACCACTGACCTACATCTCCAGCCCTTTTTATTTTATTTTGAGACAAGGCCTCACTAAGGCTAAGTTGCCTGGGCTGGCCTGAAACTTGAGATCCTCCTGCCTCAGGCTCCAGGTCTCTGGGATTATATGCACACACTGCTGGACCTGGCAAAATTTAAACCTCTTAACATGATTCCAGGCCCACTGTGACCTGCTCCTCCCACCCCCTTTCCAGCCACCACCTTGAGAGAATGCTTTTTTAATGGGGTACCAAAAACATGTCATGCATGCCCCCTGCTTCCTTTGCCTTGAACACTTCCCTCACTTACCTGCCCAGGTTTTCTCTTAACTGTGCTTCTGGGTTTCAAGCCAGCCTCACCTCCTCCAGGAAGCCTTGCTGACCTTCTCCTGTTAAGGGAGTGGCCCTCTTCATGGCTCCCTTATTCCCAGAGCTTTCCTCAGCAGAGAGCTTGGTGTGCTGTCAGTGTTTGCCTCCGGCTTCCCTGGCTTCTAGGGTGTGCACAGTGCCCGGGGAAGAGCGGGGAGATGTGGCGTAGTTTGCCCTTGCTGAGCCACCCAGCAAGAGGAGTATTTTTCTCAGTAATTTTTAAACATGTTTTTTTTCTCATGTTTGAGCCTGGATCCTTCACGCTCCCCATGCAGAGCAAACACAAAGGTCATGCGGTCATAAAACCATCCTCACTGCTAACGTCACCCAGTGAGATGGCCTTGAATAGGGCTCCTGTGCCCAGAATGCATGTGATAACAGCCCAAGAGCCTTTTTCTCTTCTCAAATTCACAAGTACTAATGTTTATCCACATGATTTCAATGGGGCCTAAGTCCTGCACAGATAGAGCTGGTGAACCGGTGGCTCCACACCTGCACACTAGACTGGGGGTTTGCACAGGGCTGTACGCTGAGTGGATGGTGAATTGCTGAGAGGAGGGTTGATTCCTCATTTGCCTTGAGACTCATGTTATATTCAAGATTTCTACGTTCTGTGTGAAGACACACAAGAGTCCTGGCAAACCTAAAGAATATGAAGAAGGAGGAGAGAGAAGCGAGGTAGAATGTAGAAGGAAATAGACCAAGTGCTGTGCATGTATATATGTATCATTTTGAACCTAACTATGATGTATAATTACAATGCCTCAATAAAAATATAAAAAGCCAAAAATGCTTCTTTAAAATAAAGATATTATTAAGAATAGAGATACTACACAGTAACAAAGGTTCAATTCACCAATGAAAGTATTATTCTAACTGTAAAAAAAAAAAGGTAAGTCTGCCCCCTCCAATTTTCTCAGTTCCACACAGGATCTCTGTAGCCACTGTGTCTTAGCCACAGCGACAGACTGTTCTCAGCTGACACAGCACGCGGGGAAGGAGAGAATATGTGTATAGGGATAATGGGAGTGCTGTATCCTAGTGGCCTGAAAATCTGGGGGAAGCACAGAAGACCCTTTGGGTCTATTTTGTGTAAGAGTTCCCTGTGGGCAAACTACTGATCCCCACCTCCTCTTTCTAGAATGTAATGACTCAATGAAATTGCAATCAACCACATACATCAAAAATCTGAAAATGAGTCAGGTACTTCTACACAAAACCGTTTCTTACCTTGTAATATCAGCTGATCTTTATTAAAACGGTAATGATTCTAATCATAATCTCTATTTTGTTGGACTTAACATCTATTTTTAAACTAATTGTATTGCAATAAAAAATGAATAAGCCAACAAATTAAAGCCCAAATAATAAGAAGAATGATATCCTATTTTGGGATGAAATTTTCAGATATTTACCCTCCTGTTATGCCAAATTTTCTAAATATACCAAAAGTGCTATTTTTATTTTTATATACATTTATTGGTAGACTATAGTTTCACATCATAATGTAGATCATAGTGATAGTACAAAATGCTATTTTTAATTGGAGCATCATAATTATACATAATAGTGGGATTCATTGTTACATATTTGTACATGCACGTAATATAACAGTAAAATGCTATATTTTTGAAATTAATTACCAACAATGTATGTCTTTAGGACACTCAGGGAGGAAATTTGTTATATTTTCTGTGTGCACAGCATCTGGTTCTTAATGCGGATTTGAAACTGAGCCTGCCTGAGAGTATTTTATTCTTTTCCTTGTTTTTCCTCCCACTCCCTCCTTTGCACTCATCTCTGTCTGTTACAGAGACCATGCTCGCTTCTCACCTGCTTGGTATTCCAGCTCTGTCCCATCTTATCAGAATGCTAAAGCTGTGTTCACTGCAGCATCGGGGTGTGACTTTTAAATAACCATAGGAAATTGCTATGAGGATATATGCTATGTTGCATTATCCCCAATTTTTCCCCACAGAAGATACTCTTTTGGCATCTATAGACATTTCTTGCTTTTATTTTACTGTAAATATAATACATTCTATAAATCCATGAGTCATTGTTAATCGCTCGACAGGCTGTGTATTTAGAAAGTTGTTTGGCAAGGACCCAATGTAATGCATATTTAGTCATCTGGTCTACCATCTGTCACAAATATGTTATTTGGTTACCATAATCTTTGATCCAGATTGATTCATTTGGGCTTTATAAGAATCAACCTTAGAGTAGAGCCTTAAAATATAATCTGCCTGGTTTTCTACAGCTTATTTTTATAGTAAAATTCAGACACACCGATATGCTGCTTTTTCTACACTCAAAACATCAACTTGGGGAGATGGCGCTATTAAAGACTACAGTCTGGCTTGTTTGAATCGTATAAACACAAGTTGGGTATTAGCTCACTGAGGCTATTCAGTTTGTATATATCATCTCAGTCATAGTAGACTCACAACTACTCCTCCTCGAAAAAGTCTCCAGTATATGGATCTGCTTCTAAAATTTTCTGGCTCTGTGTCACTAGAACACATTTACACTCAACAGCTACGACATTTATCAAGTATCCCTTAGTGGAATTCTTAGATGGTCGTATTTATAGCTTCTCTACCTGCCAAAGGTATGACTTTTATGGGAACTTGGCTCTGAAGATGACCTCCAACAATCTCTCCCCTCTCTTTTTTTTTTTTTTGTGTGTGTGTGTGGTTGGTACTGGGGATTGAACCCAGGGGCATTTTACCTCCTAGCTACACCCCAGCCCTATTTTTGTTTTATTCTTTATTTTGAAACAGGGTCTCACTAAGTTGTGGAGGGCCTCACTAAGTAGCCAAGGCTGGCCATGAACCAGCGATCCTTCTGTCTCAGCCTCCCAAGTACTGGGATTACAAGCGTGCGCCACCACACCAGGCTGTCTTTCTCCCCTCTTTTTATGCTCATGCTAATGATCACATCAGGAGATGAAAGTTTTTTTTCTTCTCCATAAATCTGGGTAAGTGAAGCAGCAGGAGGAGCATAGTGGGTCTCTTAAAGTGAGGCTTTAGAGAGTTGGTAGCTTCCTTTTGATACTATCAGGAAGGTCCTCTTAAAACTCAGCCCTTGCACTATGAGTCATCCAATCCAAATGGAAAGGTCGTGTTACTCCAGTTGATAGCCACAGCTGCACTCCCAGCTGAGAGCCAACTTCGACTGCCAGGCATGTTAATAAACCCACCTGGACATTCCAGCTAAATAAACCCCTGGATGGCTAAGGGCCATCGCCCAAACTGCATGGAGCAGATGAAACACCTAAAATTGGGTGATCCCAGTCAACCCAAAGAACCATGAGAGAGAATGAAATTATTTGTCCTTTTACACTACTAAGCTGGATGCTATGCAGCATATAAATATAATGCTTTGTAAGGACCGTACGCCTACCAGGAAGCAGAGTCTCCAGTGGACAGGCATCTTCTGTGGGGAAAAATTTTATCAGCCCCGAGAACAAAATTTACCAAGGGATTTTTCTCCTGGCCTATTAATAGTCTGGGTTTCCTAGAGAATCACAACTCTGCCTACGTTCCTCACTCTGAGACAGGGAAAAATAGATGGGTAGTCTATAAATAGTTGCATTCTTACTTTTACCAATTTTATTCCTGTACCTATTGATACCTTATTTTTGTGTGTGTTTCTTAACTCCCCTTTATACTCTTCTATATTGCATTATAAGCTACTTGGGATAATGGGGAAAAATTCAGACTTCTTCCTAGTAGTGTATCTTTGGTGTAATGCTTGGGTCTCCTGTTTCATGTTTCTCCTTTTGTAAGATGAGGTTAATAATATCCACTTTGCAAGATTATTGTAAGGAACAAGTGAACAGGTTTAACCATTTTCTCCTCTGCCATACCTTAAATGCACTTTCAAATTTTATTCGATATCAAGGGTTTTGCTATACTCTCTTTTCTTTTTTATACATTTATTTGGTGCATCATAATTATACATCATAGTGGGGTTCAAAGTGATACAAATATACATGCTATATACAGCACTTAGTGTGTTTTCCTCCGGATCCCATTTCCCTCCCTTTCCCGTAATATGTGAGATCAGTAGTGATACTTTCATTTATGGACTTAGCATTATTTGAACTGTTTCCTTTATCAACTCTCCTTTTTCCTCTCCCCACCTCCTTCCCTTAAATCCCTCCAACTATTCTACTGGTCTCTCTCCTCATTAATCTGAAGTCCTTTTTGTTTCCTATTTTCTCTCTAGCTTCCACATATGAGAGAATCACTGAGCATAATATTCCCTAGTTCCATCATTTTCTTGTAAATGACATACTTTTGTTCTTCTTTATGGCTGGGGAAAGTTCCATTGTGTGTATGTACCACATTTTCTTTATCCATTCATCTGTTAACAGATACCTAGGTTGGTTCCATAATTAGGCTACTGTGAGTTGTGCTGCAATAAACATGGATAAGCATGAATCCCTATGGTATTCTAGCTTAATTCTTTTTCTTACTCTTTAATTTTTTTATCTTGTGTATTACAGAGACTTGGCATGTTTAAATGATGAAAATGTTGATTTGGGTTTAGAAACAATGTGATATTTATCTCATTTTTCCCCCTGGAGATTTTTCTGACAGTATATAAATGGACATTTTTTGCCTCATATGATAAATTGTAGCACCACAACAAACAGAACATTCCTAGGGCAAATAGTTTCCTGAAGTGAATATGATTAAACTCAGCAGGAGGGTGATGGATCTCTGTCTCTCCTGGAAATTTGGACATACAACCATGAGAACGGCCTTCCAGACCAAACAAGGCTAACGTGTGCAAATGACTCAGGTAGGTAGGTAATGCAGTTAATCAGAAGTCTCTTTAGGAAGCAGGAGTCTGGGAAGATATCGTTTTATCAAGTGTAAACGTGAGAGTGAAGTTTTAGTGTTTTCTTATTTTCTCATGTTTAGAAATAAAATCTAATTGAGTCAATTATTCAGATAATGATGTCTTGCCATGCACATGCCCCTTGCACCTTTAAAAATGAACTTTCAGAGTCGGGTATGATGGCGCAAGCTTGTAATCCCAGTACTTGGGAGGCTGAGACAGGAAGATCACAGGTTGGAGGACAGCCTCAGCAACATAGGGAGACTCTCAGCAACCTAGAGAGACCCTGTTTCAACACAAAGACATAAAAATAAAAAAAATGGGCTGGGGGTGTAGCTCGGGGTACAATGCCTCTGAGTTCAAAAAGGAAAAAAAATTAAAGAAGTTTCAGATGTATGCTTCTCTTCACTTAACATAAGATGCAGGAAATCTGAGCTCTCTTGTCCAAATTTGCCTGTGAAGAAGTTATATTTGTGACCTTCTCATATCATTTAATTCTTGATGTCCCAGAAAACTGATTCTTCTATAAGGAAAACTGTCTCCTGGGACTCCTGACTTATGGGTCATTAAAGATAAGAAGGTTAATGGTCCTAAAGAGTTTTATAGCTCGTAAGTGGACAAGCCTAATATATGAATATTTAAGTGAACACATACAAAGAGAAGTTGTTTTGTGTATGTGTTTGAATGCAATTTACTTTTGCCAGCTGTATTGAGGTATAATTGTTACACAAAAACTCTGCATGTATTTAATGTATATCATCCTCATCATCATCATAATCAAGATTATAAACATATTATGACCTCTAAAAATTACTTCCTGATTCCCCGTCCACTTTTTTGGGGAGGTGGGAGTGGTGGTACTTTAACTTAAAATGCATCCTCTTCACAAAAAAAAAATTTTTTTTTGGTACTGGGAACTAAACCCAGGGACATTCTGCCTCTAAGCCACACCCCAAGCCCTATTTTAGTTTTTATTTTGAAACTGGGTCTCCATAAGTTGGTGAAACTAGCCTTGAACCTGCACTCCTCCTGTTTCAGCCTCCTAAGTATTGAGTTTACAGGCAAGCACCACCATGTCCAGCCTCAAAAGAAAATTTTAAGTGTACAATTTATTATTAAATACAGCATATGTTGTATAAAAGATCTCTAGAACTTACCTTGCATAATTGAAACATACATTCTCTCTCTTTTGTGGTACTGGGGATTGTACCCAGGGACTTTCTACCTCTGAGCTACACCCCAGCCTGATTTTACTTTTTATTCTGAAACAGGGTCTCACTAGGTTTCCGAGAGTCTTGCTATTTGCTGAGGCTGTCCTCGAACCTGTGATCCTCCTGTTTCAGCCTCTCAAGTACTGGGATTACAGGCGTGCGCCATAAATACCTAGCTGAAACATTATATTTGTTGACCAACATCTCCCTATTTCCTTCTTCTCCTAGCCCCTAGTAACCATTATCACATCTTCTGCCTTTTTGAGTTTGACTGTTTTAGATATGTCATATAAGGGCAATGATGCAGCATTTGTCCTCCTGTCTTTATTTCACTTATTTATTCTTATTTCACTTGGCCCTCTGGGTTCATCGTTGTTGTTGCATATGGCAAGATTTTCTTAATTGCTAAGGCTATATAATATTCCATTGTGAATATATACCACATTTTCTTTATCCATTCATTCATCAATGGGCATGGATGTTATTTCCATGTCTTGGCTACTGGGAATATGCTGCGATCAACTTGGGAGTGCAGAGAGCTTTTTGAGATCCTGATGTAAGTTCTTTGAGATATATAGTCAGAAGTGAGATTACTGGATCATGTCGTGTTTCTATTTTAATTTAACTTGGTGAGGAACCTCCATACTCTTTCCCATAGCAGCTGTGCTATTTCACATTCCCATCAGTGGCGTGCAAAGGTTCTTTCTCCACCTACTCACCCACACTTGCTATCTCTGTGTTTTTGATAGTAGCCATCCTAGCAAGTGTGAAGTGATCTCTCACTGAGGTTTTGATTTGCATTTCTCTGGTGATCAGTGATGTTGAGGGTTTAATGATGTTGCATCTTTTTGTACACTGTTGGCTATTTGTATGTCCTCTTTGGAAAATATGTCTACTTAGGTCTTCTGCTAATTTTTAATCAGTTTATTTGGTCACTTTACATTTGAGTTATAGATATCCCTTGTACTTTTGCATATTAACCTCTTATCAGATATATGAGTTGTAAATATTTTCACATATTCACATATTCCATAGGTGGTTTTGAGTAATGTGAATATTTTAATAACATTAAGTTTTCCAGTCCATGAATATGGGGTCTCTTCATTTATGTCTTCTTTTCTTTTTTTTAATTTCTTTTTATCAATTTTTTATACCTTTCAGTTTAAAAGTCTTTCATCTGCTTTTTTTTTTTTCGGTACCGGGGATTGAACACAGGGGCGTTCTACCTCCGCGCTACACCCCTGGCCCTATTTTTTATACTTTATTTTGAAACCGGGTCTCACGAAGTTGCAGAGGGCTTCACTAAGTAGAGAGAAAGAGAGAGAGAGAGAGAGAGAGAGAGAGAGAGAGAGAGCGAGCACGAGAGATCTGAGGCTGGCCACGAACCCGGATCCTCTGGTCTCCGCCTCCCAAAGTACTG
>PVJS01052755.1:0-13515 GCA_004027185.1 Glis glis
TTAGGGCCAGCCTGGGCAATATAGTGAGATTCCATCTCAAAACACACACACGCACGCATGCACGCACGCACGCACGCACGCACGCACTGCTTCAAAGAGCTGAGAGCACAGAGATGGGAATTTCAACCACATCTGGGCAAGGTGAGTGAGTAGAAAATGAGAAGTTCTCCTGGGAGAGAGGACATCTAGGTAGAGTTGTAGAGAAAAGTAAGATCGGCCCTGTCAGGAGAAATGGACTTGCATCCCCATGGCGGCCTGAGCAGTGCCAAGAGGCACTGTCATCCTAAGACAGCCTAAGTCTTCAACCATCGTTCTGTGCTATTCCGCCTCCCTGTGGGGGCCTGTGGGGGCCTGTGGGGGCCTGTGGGGTTTCCCCTCAGCACATCCCTCATGGCCACAGCCCCTGCCACCAGCTGCAACCCAGTCCCGGCTCTTTCTTGCTAAATGTGACCCCTCTTCATGCACAGTGCCGGGCCAAAGAGTTGCTGCTGTGGCTCCTACCTTTATTTTTTTATTATTTATTTATTATTATTTTTTTTGTGGTACCAGGGATTGAACCCAGGGGCATTCTACCTCCAAGCTACACCCCCAGCCCTATTTTTTATTCTTTATTTTGAAACAGGGTCTCACTAAGTTGCAGAGGGTCCTCACTAAGTAGCTGAGGCTGGCTGTGAACCCGGATGATTACAAGCGTGCGCCACCACACCCTTCTTGGCTCCTACCTTTTAGACACAGCCCGAGGCAGGAGCCCTCTTCTCCACTGATAAGATATAGAAAGAATCAGAACAAAGGCTAGATGCCGAAGGACTGCCCGCTGGGGCTGGGTTTGTGTCCCACTTGAAGGACCGATGGGAGTTAGTCACGTAGAACCAGTAGAACCCGCAGCACCAGACTGCGCAGGCGGGAAGAGTCTACCTGGGGGCGTTTCTGCGCATTTCCCTCCCCCTCTGCCCTCCCTGCCCTTTAGGGTCCTTTTCCGCCATCCTGCTCCAAAGCAAGAATTCAGACTTTCAGAACCTCAGACCTGAGCATGAGACAGAATATATCCAGATGCAAGCTCGCTTTAAAGGATGGTCAAGACCAGGCATGATGAAGGAGAGGAGAGGAGGGGAGGAAGGGATGGAGACCTGGGCACGGAAGCAGGTGGGCTGCCCTCCACCCGGGCATCCCTGGTGAGGAATCCTAATGTATAGGTTAGGGTTAGCTGCTTTACGAACCAAGCACCGAATGTCAGTGAACACAATAGAGATGTGTTCCTTGCTCTCCTTGCTCTACTAACAGCTCATTGTTGGTGTTCCTGAGTGGGTGGTGTTGCAGGGACAGGTGCCTATCTTCTGGCCACAGGGTGCTTTGGCCAGTTAGGCAGCTGATAGTGATTCCTCAAGGCTCAAGTGTCTGCCACAGGCACCCACAAAAAGGGTCACATCTGCTCTACAGAAGCCCACTAGCACAACATAGGGGGGCTTTGGGGGACGGAAGGAAGAGGATGAGAAGACCAGGCCCTAAGTGCAGCAGGAGCAGGAGCACAGACTCCACAGCCAGATGTGTGCTCACAGTCCCTGGCTGTGTGACTGTGGCCACTTCCTCAATCTCTCTAACCTCAGGTCCCTCATCTGGAAACCAAGAATACCAATAGCTCACGTGGCTGGTGAGGACTAAATGACACTCCAGACACGAAGCATCCAGATCAACACATGCTCTTCCCCCAAGCAGGGCACCGTGACTGGTTCTCGAATGGCTTTTAAAGAGATCCTGAGAAATGGTGCCGGGGTGACTGCCATCTAGAAAAAGCAGAGCAGAATTCCCACCCACTTCCTCATCCCAAACAAGCCCAAAGAGATCAAAGATTTCTTATCTCCGAATAGGGAAGGCCTTTCAGAGCATGTTTCAAAATCCAGAACCATGAAGGAAAAGAAAGGTCAGCTAATTACATAAAGATTAAAAAAAATTTCATGGAAGAAAAACATAGACACTGTGAGAGATAAATGGCAAACTGGGGATAAAACATCGGGAACCAGAGCTGGGCGTGGTGGCACACACTTGTAATCTCAGTACTTTGGGAGGCGGAGACCGGAGGATCTGGGTTCGAGGCCAGCCTCAGCTCTCTCTCTCTCTCTCTCTCCCTGTCTCTGTCTCTCTCTCTCTCTCTCTCTCCCTGTTTATCTCTCTTTCTACTTAGGCCCTCCGCAACTTCGTGAGACCCGGTTTCAAAATAAAAAAGTATAAAAAAATAGGACCGGGGGTGTAGCGTGGAGGTAGAACGCCCCTGCGTTCAATCCCCGGTACCATGAAAAAAAAAATAGGGCCGGGGGTGTAGCGCAGAGGTAGAATGCCCCTGGGTTCAATACCCGGTAACGCAAAAAAAAAAAAAAAAAAAAACCATCGGGAACCATATCCCAAAGAGTTAACTTCCTTAATAAGTAAAGAACTCCTGTAAATCAATAAGAAAAATGTTAACAAACAATTGAAATAACCAAAGGCTACAAATAAAAACTATCCAGAAATGAAAATACAAATGGCTTTTATTATTATTATTATTATTATTATTGTTATTAATTTTATGGTGCTATGGATTGAATTTAGGGGAATTTTACCTCTGAACTACACCCCCAGCCCTATTTTTAAAATTTTTTATTTGGAAACAGGGTCTCACTAAGTTGGGGAGGGCCTCAATAAGTTGCTGAGGCTGGCTTCAAACCTGCGATCCTCCTGCCTCAGCCTCCCAAGTACTGGGATTACAGGCATGTGCCACCAACAAATAGCTTTTAAACATTAAAAAATGCTCAGCCTAACTCATAATAAAATAAATATACATTAAAACCAAAATTAACTGGGTGTGGTGGCACACACCTGTAATCCCAATCTTGGGAGGTTGAAGCAGGAGGATCCACAGGTTTGAGTCTAGCCTCAGCAAATTAGTGAAGCCCTACACAATTTAATGAGACCCTGTTTCAGAATAAAAATAAAAAAAACTTTTAAAATAGGGCTAGGGGTATAGCTCAGAGGTAGAATGCCCCTGGGTTCAATCCCCAGTACCAAAGAAACAACAGCAACAACAACAAAAATGTAATTAGGTAACAATTTAAAACCTTTCAGAGCCGGGTGTGGTGGTGTGCACCTGTAATCCCAGTATTTGAGAGGCTGTGACAGGAGGCTCACAGGTTCAAGGACAGCCTCAGCAGGTAGTGAGACCCTCAACAACCTAGCAAGACCCTGTTTCAAAGTAGAAAAAAAAATCGGGCTGGGGTGTAGCTCAGACCTGGGTTCAATCCCCAGCACCACAAAAAATAAATAAATAACAGCCGGGCGTGGTGGCGCACACTTGTAATCCCAGTACTTGGGAGGCGGAGACCAGAGGATCCGGGTTCGCGGCCAGCCTCAGCTACTTAGTGTGGCCTCCGCAACTTCGTTGAGACCCGGTTTCAAAATAAAGTATAAAATATAGGGCTGGGGATGTAGCTCGGAGGTAGAATGCCCCTGGGTTCAATCCCCGGTACCGCAAATAAATAAATAAATAAATAAATAAATAAACAAACAACCCTTTCAGATCAGCAAAGACCAAAATTTCGGTAAGACTGTTATTAAGGACAGGAAAATAAGCCTTTCCACATACTGTTGAAGAGAATGGAAATTTATTTACTCTTGTAAACTCTTGATACTTTATCCTTTTTATGGAAATCTTTGGAGTAGGTTCTAGAGGGAGTAAAAGAGAGGAGAGAAACTAATACTGCGGGCCTACTTTGTGTCTAGCACAATGCAGGGCTTTCCCATGAGTCTCTTTATTTGGTATGTTAAGTACCTGACTGCCTTTGGGAGCAGGATCCACTGCTGATGAAGCTGCGTATCTCCTTAAGTCCTGGCCCAGCTCTGTTCATTCAGTGCAAACGACTTTTGAGATTCTAAGACACGCAGTTACTACAAGTAGAGCTGGTGACACCAAGATGAATAGGGCAGGGTCCCCGCCCTCCAACCCCATGACCCAATAAATCATAATTGTGAAAAGGCAGGGTAGAAGAGATTTATTGGATGGATAAATGAGTGTGTGCATCTGATTGTACCTTGTCCAGTGTCTACTTTCACTAGATAACTTGCACAAGGAATCACAAATGCAGTGCGATGGCGTCTTATCCTGGGAGAGTCTTTTCCATGCCCAGCCCAAGAGTTACCAAGGCCTCCCACCTCATCTCTAGAAACAATGGCTACACATGACTATTTACATTTAAATTAATTGCAACTAATAAAATTTTAAATTCAGTTTCTTAGTTGCAGTAGCCAACAGCAGCACAGAACAGGTATCCAGGGGCCTCCAGGGTCAGAAGTGCTTAACAGCACAGGTGGCTACCATCTTGGATGGTGCAGACCTGACGTAGAATATTTCCATTGGGCAGTAAATTCCATTCCACATGCTGAGGCAGAATCTCTACACCTGGCCCCAGTCTCTCCCCAGTGCTCACTCGGTGCTCTGCTGAGCTCACTGTGGGTTTCTGCATTTTAGTGTTCTCTCTGAGGGAAAGAATGTTCTTCCATTTCCTCTGCCCTTCTTCACATTTAAAACATACCGAGGACAGTCACAGTTAATGTAGCCATTCCCCTGAGAAGGGGGGTGGTGAGGGTGTCTGTGGCAGGATTCAGGGTCCCCAAGGACACTCACACAAGAGCAAAGCACCCCCCCCCAGCCCTCTATTTCCACAGTGACAGGCAGTGAGCGGATGACCTCACACATGGAGGGCTTGCCAGCAGCCAACCTGGTGACAGACACAGTGAGCATGTGATATGGGTCCACAGAGACACTCAACACTCGTGGCATGCCCACGGAGGTGTGGCAAGGAGGGCGCCGCGGACACACACACACACACACACACACCGTGGGGGTTGGTGCAGCTGCGGTAGTCTGCCTGCTGTCCTGCCCGGGAGTGGGGCGGGGAGCAGGAAGACACTGGCCCCTGTGAGAGTCACTGTCCCCTTCCCTCTGAGGCCCTGCCGGGAGACGTGTCACCTCGCACTGTGGTCTGTGGACGGCTGTTTGCCCGGGTGTTGTCCCAGCCCGGCAGCGCTGAGTCTACCTGACCAGGAGACCAGAACCAGCCACTAGAGGGTGGTGGAAACCCTCCTTTGAATTCTGAATAAAGTGTTTGAAAAGGGTAGCTGCTCCTCCCCGCTCCCCATCCCCACAGTAGCAAAAAACAAAACAAAACATTTGACGGAAATTAATGCAAACCATATTTGCATGTTTTGCATGCATTTCCAGGTAGACGTGAATCAAAAGAACCTCCCCTTTCCCCCGGAGAAATCAAACAAGAACCCTCCCAAAGCAAGATAGTCGGTGCCCACCGATTATTTGAAATCTCTGTTAATAAATTCACCTAATAATATGTTCTGCAAAGCCCTGGCAATCGAATAACCTTGCCACGGAACACCGTTTGTTCTCTAGGAGGTATTCGACAAGAGAAAAACCAAACGGCAGCTTTCTTTCGCTCCCCTGGCACTCAGCAGTCTCTTCTAGTATATTTGTCACGTGGCTTAAGAACTAAATTTAGCAATGAATTGAAAATACAAGCCCCGCCTCAGCTCAGACCGTGACAATTAGCGGTGCAGTCTCCTCCCGTCCGTCCGCGGGAGAGCGAAATCGCTTCGCAGTCTCTGCGGAGCGGAGTTCGGACACGCTGCTGCCCTCTAGCGGCGGCACCGGAGCCTGGCGCTTGGCGCACTCACCCTTTGCAGGGCTAACTTGGGGTTTATTAATCAGTAGAACTGCAAAATTCCCCAGCTGCCCTTCTGTCCGACTCTGGGCTTTAACTATGTATGCTCAATGCATTTAGCTTGTCCTGGGCTAAAGAAAGAAAAAGAAAGAGAAAAAATTGAGGGAGCGGTGGCGCATACCTGTAATTCCAGCGACTCGGGAGACAGGCAGGAGGATTGAAAGTTCAGCCTGGGCAACTTAGACTCTGTCTCAAAATGAAATAAAAAGGGCTGGGGGTGTAGCTCAGTGATAGAGCGCTTGCCTAGCATGAACAAGGCCCTGGGTTTATTTTATTATTTATTTATTTATTCATTTATTTTTGGTACTGGAGATTGAACCCAGGGGCATTCTACCTCCAAGCTACACCCCCAGCCCTATTTTATTTTTATTTTGGAACAGGGTCTGGCTAAGTTGATGAGATTCTCACTACTTGCTGAGGCTGTCCTTGAACCTGCAATCCTCCTGTCTCAGCCTGTCAAGTACTGGGATTACAGGCGTGCACCACCACACCCAGCTAGGCCCCAGGTTTAACCCCCTGTACTACCGATAAAAGAAAAAGTCCAGTGTGTTCTGATATGGAAACCCCATGTTCCATTTTAAAAGCTCTTCCCTCCTCAGCTTGGGTCTGCTTTTTACACAGGTGAATGTGGCTGTTGCTTCTCTCTTTCCCTCTGTGCCTCCCCATCCCTGGTGCGCGAGCAAGGGGGTCCTCGTCCTTACTTGGCCTCTCTGGGAGAGGCCCTCGGTGAGTGCTTCAGAGCCGCCTGGGCCGGGGCTGTTTCACCTGCCTGAGGCTTCTCCCTTTGGCCTTCTGCTGACAGTTGTGACAGTCTCTGTGTGGCCCATGGACCAGCAGCATTGGCATCGCTAGTCAAAAGTGGACACTTGTAGGCATGCCCCCAACCATTGAATCAGAATTTGCAGTTCAACAAGCCCTCAGGGAAAGTGACATAAAGTCACTTTTGTGCCTCCTGACTTCAGCTCTCCAGCAGCATCCCTCTCTGCTGGGTCGCCTTGCCTCTCAGACAGCTCCACCCGGGGTCTCTTGTTCTAGCTTGGCCCCTGGGAAGTAGGCTTGTCCCTGATGAAGTCACCTCAGGCAAAGCTTCTCCCTTCTACACCTTCCTAGAGGGGGTCGGGTACCAGCCACTGTTCCCCCAAAGTGCAGGGCACACGCTTCAGATCTCCAAGTATTCTCTGGAAGCTTCCCTTGCTGGCTAAGAAGGTGTGGCAGCACAACGGGTGGGCAGCATAGCTCAGCACACCTGAATTTCTCCAAAGCAACCTCACACCAGCTGCTTCTACTGCCCGGTGTGGTAAAATAAATGTACCCAGTATTGAGTACACAATACTTTGATCTTAGTGCTTAAAACAACAAATATTTATTTTATTTATTATTTGATATGGGGGATTGAACTGAGCTATACCCCCAGCCCTTTTTACTTATTTTGAAACAGGGTCTTGCTAAGTTGCTATGGGTCTTGCTGAGTTGCTGAGGCTAGCCTCGAACCTGCAATCCTCCTGTCTCAGCCACCCACGTACTGGGATTTAAGGTGTGTGTCACCATGCCTGGCTAACAGACATTTATTATCTCACTGTTTCTGTGTGTTGTGGGCTCAATTGTGCCTTCCTCCATTCATGTATCGAAATCCTAACCCCGAACCCCTTAGAATGTGACTGTATTTGGAGAAAGGCCTTTAAAGAGGTAATCAAAGTTAACCAAGGTGACAAGAATGTGGCCCTAATCCAGTAAGACCAGTGTCCTTATACAAAGAGGAAGAAATGCCAGGGAGGCACACAACAGAGAAAAAGGCACGTGGCGACACAGGAGAGACAGCGATCTGCCGGCCAAGGAGAGAGGCCTCTGGAGAGACCAAATGTTCTGACAATTTACTCTTGGACTTCCAGCTGACAGAACTGTAAGAAAATAAACGTATGTTGGTTGCGGCCTCCTGTCCACAGTATTTTGTTCTGGCAACTTGAGCAGACTAACATACTATTGGTCAGCAAGGCAATTCAGGTCAGCCCAGCCGGGGGCCTCGGGCTCAGGCGCAGGCTCCCTCCAAAAGCTGCAGTCAAGTTGTCTTCTGAGCCGGGCATGGTAGCACATGACTGTAATTCCTGTACTTGGGAAGCTGAGATAGGAGGATCTCGGGTTCAGCTAACAAACATTTATTATCTCACTGATAAGAGAGGGTTCAAGGCCAGCCTCAGCAACTTAGAGAGACCCTGTCTCAAAATAAAAAATAAAATAAGGTTGGGGGTATAGCTCTGAGGTAGAACTCCCCTGGATTCAATCCCTAGTACCACATACACACACACACAAAGATATCTTCTGGGGCTACAGGCATCCCAGGCTCTACGGGGGGGGGGGGGATCTGCTCCCAGGCTCGTTCTCTTGGCTGTTGCCAGGCCCCGGGTCCTCACTGACCGGTGGCCCGAGACGTCAGCTCTTTTCCGCATATCATCTCCATAGGGCAGTTCACGATGTGGGAGCTAGCTTCCCTCAAGGTGAGTGAGGAATAGAGGGAGAGAGGGGGTCCTTTGTGTGTGTGTGTGTGTGTGTGTGTGTGTGTGTGGTGCTGGGGATGAACCCCAGACCCTTGTGCATGCTAGACAAGCTCTCTACCACTGAGCTACACCTCCAGCTCCAGCACAGTCTTTTTATAATCTAATCTCATAGTGACATCCATCACTTTTGCAATATTATATTCAGAGAAAGCAAGTCATTAGGCCCAGCCCATACTCAAGGGGAGGAAATTACACAAATGCACAAGTACTAAGAAATGAGCCAGACGCAGCACTGCATGCCTATAATCCTAGTATTTGGGAAGGTGAGACAGGAGGATCACAGGTTCGAGGCTAGCCTTAGCAATTTAGCAAGACCCTTCAAAATAAAAAGAGGGCTAGGGGTATAGCTTGGAGGCAGAATGCCTATGGGTTCAATCCCCAGTACCAAAAAGAAAAAAGAAATGAAGATGAGTGGGAGCTATCATAGGGGCTGCCAGCACCGTGCGTGGCCCAGCATTCCAATTTAGGAGTAGTTAGCACCTATGGCATTGGTTTTTTATCTGTATGTTTCCAATCAAAACAGAGACAAAATCCAGGCGTGGTAACTCATGCTTGTAATTCCAGTACTTGGGAGACTGAGACAGGAGAATCACAGGTTTGAGGCCAGCCTCAGCAGTGAGACCCTGTTTCAAAATAAAAAATAAAATAGGGCTGGGGAGGTAGCTCAGAGATAGAATGCCCCTGGGTTCAATCCCTGTTACCACACACACACACACACACACACACACATACACACAAAGCCGTGTGTGGTGGCACATGCTTGTAATCCCAGTACTTGGGAGGCTGAGACAGGAGGATCACAGGTTCTCGGCCAGCCTCAGCTACTTAGTGAGGCCCTCTGCAACCTTGTGAGACCCTGTTTCAAAATAAAGAATAAAAAATAGGGCTGGGGGTGTAGCTCGGAGGTAGAACGCCCCTGGGTTCAGTCCCCAGTGCCAAAACAAAAAACAAAAAAACAGAGACAACAAGGAAAGGACCATGTAACATCCTATTACACTAGTAATAAAAAAGAAGACAGAGAGTTGGGGGTACATATCCTGGTGGACTTGGAGGTGGGAAGATAAGGAAATTTCTAAGTGGTTCTATTTTCCAGTGAAGTTATAAATGTGATCATCAGCTATTACTGGGATCGTGGAGGGCATGACAAGATGGCATGTTGCATAGCAAAGGCCTCCAGCTCCCCTTTTGTCTTACAGAGCTGCCCGCTTCTAGAGCTGCCCAGCCAGAAACTTCATTTCCCAGATTCCCCTGCACCTACTGGTACCACATGACTAGCTCTTGCCAACAGCCTGAGTAGAAGCTATTTGTGGCATTTCCTGGGGAGGTTAAGAAGGAAATACGCCTTCACCCTTCGTCTCGTTCTGGGTATGGAGAACTTCAAGGCTCCAGGAGACAGGAATCACAAGATAAAAGGCACCTGGGTCCCTGAAAGCCACCTGCCAGCCAAGAATACCTGGCCTGGACTTGTATGTGAACAAAAATTACACACGTGTTTTTCAAGCCATTGAAAATTTAGAGTCTGATTGTTGCAGCCCTAACTAGGCCAGGTGCAGTAGGTTGGAAGCTGATGAGGCAGTATAAAATACCCAGTTGAGTGGATGCAGAGGAAACAGATGCTGCCATCTGAAGAGGTCCCCTGACCCAGGCAGATCACTGGACAAGGGTGGCCCATTACATGTCATTCCATAGCCAGATCAGCAGGGCTGAGCGACAATGGTCCAGGCCAAAGACATTTTACCCCATGTGCCCCAGGACCCTTGTACAACCCTAATGGAGGATGTCCTGAAAAATGACTGAAATTGGATTTCCCACCACACATACATGGAATGAGTTTGAAATGGCTGTGACTTGTTCTCCATTAATGCCAAAAACATCACACATTTTATTCTTGCTTTAAATCAAATTTAGTCTCCAAGACTCCACGCTGTCATGCTGGTGGGAGGTCAGATCCAAGGAGTATTAGTGCTTCCTCTCCTTAACATTGCTTGTCTCAAAGGAGGGAAGGCTACTGGGCGTGGTGGCACACGCCTGTAATCCCAGTACTTGGGAGGTTGACACAGAAAGATCACAGGTTTGAAGCCAGCTTTTTTCATTTTTGGAACAGCGAGACCCTGTTTCAGAAATTAAAAGGGCTGGGGGTGTAGCTTGGAGGTAGAATGCCTCTAGGTTCAATCCCCAGTACGGGGAAAAAAAAGAAGGTCTAGACTTCAATTCAGGATGAGCAGCACTGTTATCTCCAAAGGAAACTTCTGGGGTCTTCTGCATCCTGCTGTATTTTCGGGATGGTACTAAGAATAGGGCCAGGGCCCCAAACTAATTGAGGAAACTACCAAACTCAGGAACCTTACCCTACCCCTTTCTCCTGCCCAGGATCCAGTCTTGGTCTTCTCCCTGCTTCCCCTAGTGAAACTCATATTACTTGATTGATTGATTGATTGATTGATGCTGGGGATTGAACCCAGGGCCTCTGGCATTCCTGTGAGAAGCCAGCAAGGCAGGCTAGATGGGGACAGTGTCCGCCTTCTAATCCAACAACATAAACCTCTTTTGAGGGAAAGGTGAGCAGTGTGGAAATTCAGGGAGAACCAAATGCAAATGGCCAGTTCCAGGGATAATAAGAGCATCATTCTCTCAGGGAAGCCTGCAAAACAGCCAGCACGGGAGAGGCACTGAGCTGGTCCCGTCATTGTTTCAAGCAGAAAGTCTTTCCAAGTGGATGACGTTTGTCCTCCACCTTCCGCGTTCTTTAATCTCATCATCACACAAAAATGAAGTTGAAAACCGGGCGTGGTGGTGCACGCTTGTAATCCCAATTCTTGGGAGGCTGAGACAGGAGGATCACAGGTTCTAGGCCAGCCTCAGCTACTCAGTGAGACCCTCCACAACTTCGTGAGACCCTGTTTCAAAATAAAGAATAAAAATAGGGCTGGGAAGCCGGGTGTGGTGGCACATGCTTGTAATCCCAGTCCTTGGGAGGATGAGACAGGAGGATCGCAGGTTCGTAGCCAGCTTCAGCTACTTAGTGAGGCCCTCTGCAGCTTAGTGAGACCCTGTTTCAAAATAGAAAAATATAAAATAGGGCTGGGGGGGTGTGTGGTTCAGAGGTAGAATGCCCCTGGGTTCAATCCCCAGTACAGCAAAAAAAAAAAAAAAAAAAAAAGTTGAATGAAAAGCATAGGCAAGTCCTAGAAAGATCTTACATTTCTTCCAGTGAGTTCCTGTCCTCACCACCACTTGATGAGTGATGTCATTGCCCGTCCAAGCATAGACATTAGGCTTGGTTTACAAAGGCTTGCTTGGCAAAGCCGAGCATCCCTCTTCTCCTGCTGCAGGGAGCCTCACCGACCAACAACCTCTGCTCAGACTCAGAAATCCATCACCTGTCACACCGAGGCCACGCCTCCTACTGACTACTTCTGACCAATACCGGGGCACGCTTGGGCTATGGAGGCAGGCCCATTGCTGGGGGCGTGGCCTCCTCTGCCAGGATGTTAAGTTGTTTAACATTTCACTTGTCTTGCATTTGCTCTTGGGAGCAAATGCAACCCAACACTCTCCGCATTAAATATTCTCGTTTCTTATCATAGCATATCGTTTATTTAGATAGCAAATATTAATTCAACTCACTTCCTGTATTTAAACTGTAAAATGCAACAGATAAGAATGAATGTCTTAAGTATAACTGTTAAGATTTCTTTTTACCTTAAAGCGTTAATTCTCATTTCAACTGCAGTTTAAAGTTTATTTTTGCTAAATTTGGCACCTGCTGCTATTCAGTCTGAGCTTTAAAATCTCAAGTGACTGTTGAATTCCCTCATGACTCTTAGCTCTCTCTCTAGAAATTCTGAACAACTTAAAGACGTGGTGGCACACGCTTGTAATCCTAGTACTTGGGAGGCTGAGACTGGAGGATCACAGGTTTGTGGCCAGCCTCAGCTACTTAGTGAGGCCCTCCGGAAGTTAGTGAGACCCTGTTTCAAAATAAAAAAATAAAATAGGGCTGAGGGTGGTAGAGGTAGAATGCCCCTGGGTTCAATCCCCAGCACAGCACAGCAAAAAAAAAAAAAAAAAAGTCAGTGTCATTGGAAAATATAAATGCAAGATAACAACTTTCAAAGTAACATGGAAGACACAGGAAGAGAATTGCCTGGAATGCCATTGTCCTAACACAAGAGTGGCCATTTTAGGGTCCTGTATCTCCCCCTCTGCTTCCTGCTCTCTGTGAAGCCCCCTTTTCTCTAGAGGGTAAATTACAGATCTGCCTGTGGTAGGCATGGCCACAGCCTCTCAGCCATGGAGGTGCATGGAATTTCCTTCTGAGCATTTAGACATACCCAAGGCCCAGCCTTGAGCTGGATCTTCTTTAAATTGCACCTTATCTCTTTTGGAGCCCAGGTGTGGAATTGAATTGATCAGAGTTCTCAATACATGCTCTTTACCAACGCATTCACAGTGCCCGTCTTACTTTATATATTATCATTGACCTCTGTACCTCGCCTCCACTCCTAGCCCTCTGCTGTGAGTACACTGTGGGTTTGATACATGTTCTCATGTGTGTGTGTGTGTGTGTGTGTGTGTGTGTTACTGGGAATTGAACTCAGGGCTGTCTACCTCCGAGCTTTACCCCCAGCCCTATTTTTTAGTTTTATTTTGAAACAGGGTCTCCCTAGGTTGATGAGAGTCTCACTACTTGCTGAAGCTGTCCTTGAATGTGCAATCCTCCTATCTCAGCCCCCCAAATACTGGAATTACAGGCATGTGTCACCATGCCTGGCTCCCCCAGCCTATTTATTTATTTATTTATCTATTTATTTATTTTGTGGTACTGAGGATTGAACCCAGGGGCATTCTACCTCCGAGCTACACCCCCAGCCCTATTTTTTATTCTTTTTTTAAATTTATTTATTCTTCTTTTGCAGTACTGGGGATTGAGCCCAGGGGCATTCTACCTCCGAGCTACACCCCCAGTCCTATTTTTTATTCTTTATTTCGAAACAGGGTCTTACTAAGTTGCAGAGGGCCTCACTAAGTAGCTGAGGCTGGTCATGAACCTGCCATCCTTCTGTCTCAGCCTCCCAAGTACTGGGATTACAAGCATGTACCACCACGCCTAGCTTATTATTTTTTTTTAAATTTTGAAACAGGGTCTTGATAAATTGCTGAGACTGACCTTGAACCTGTGATCCATTTTTTTTTTTTTTTTT
>PVJS01052756.1:0-13508 GCA_004027185.1 Glis glis
AAAAAAAAAAAAAAAAAACCTGTCTGGAGACAGATGAGTTGTGTGTTTGTGCACCTGTCTGAGGGCAGATTGGGTGGGTGTGTGAGAAGAGGGCTGGAAGGAACATGTCTATTTAAGGAGTGTGTGTGTGTGTGTGTGTGTGTGTGAGAGAGAGAGAGAGAGAGAGGGAGGGAGGGAGGGAGAGGGGGCTCGGCGCACAGTGGGCCTGCCGGTGGATGGTGGGAGGCCGTGTTATTTGAAGGTGTACTCAGTGGGCAGGAGGAGCTGCTCCCTGTCGAGGCAGGGTGTGGAAGCCAGTAGGAGACCATGGAGCAGAGCTTTGGAGGCTGCCATGCTGACTGTCCTCTGGGCTCTCTCCTGCAGACCTCCGCCCTTTGCCTGATGTCGCCATGACGGGCACATGTACGCGGGAGTGCAGCGAGTTTGGCCACTCCGACACGTGCTGGATGCCTGGCCAGTCGTCTCCCAGCCGCCGGACCAAGAGCAGCGCCCTCAAACTCTCCACCTTCGTGCCTTACCAGGACCGAGGAGGGCAGGAGCCTGCGGGCGCCGGCAGCCCCAGCCCCCCGGAAGACCGGAACACCAAAACGGCCCCCGTGCGCCTCCTGCCCTCCTACAGTGCCTTCTCCCACAGTAGCCATGACTCCTGCAAGGACTCGGCCACCTTGGAGGAAATCCCCCTGACCCAGACCTCGGACTTCCCACCCGCAGCCGCACCGGCATCTGCCCAGACGGCCAAGCGCGAGATCTACCTGTGAGCCCCCTTCTGACCGCCGGCCACCCCCTCCCCCAGCCGCCGGCCAGCTCCCGGATGGGCCCATTCCAGGGCCCCCACTCTCCACCCCTCCAGCGTGGACTCCGTGGCCAGGGCCCCGAGTGGGGAGAGTACTGGCCTCCTGACCACGCTGGCCCTTCCCCCATGCAGGGTCCAAGTCCTCTCCCCTCATTTCCATCCCCCAGCTCCCAGGAGCCCCTTCTTCCCCTTTATGGGGCTCCTCCCAGCTGACGCCCAAGAGGGCTCTTCTGCAATGACTGGGCTCCCTTCTCTCGACTTCCAGGGAGTACCCCTCGCTTTGGGCAGATGGTGGAGTCAAGGGTGTGCAGCACACTTTTAACTCATTGTTTCCCGCATGGCCGACCAGGGCAGGGATAGCATGCCCCATTTCATCCCTGAAGCAGGGCTGAACTGGGAGCCCCTCTCCCTGGGAATTCCCAGAGGAAACTCTTGACCACGGAGGCTCCCTGAAGGGCTTTTGTTACCAAAGGTGGGGTGGGGATGGGGGTGGGAGTGGGGTGGAGGCCTTGTCTTCCAGTACTGCTCCTGGGCTGGCCCACCTGCCTGCCACATACCCAGGTCTGGTCCCATCTGGACCCCCTTCCTTGCTGGTCATGCAGTGTCTGTATATAAGGACCTTGGAATGACGTCCCCATTTCTGCCTGATTTGCAACTTTTCTTGTTGATGTTGTGTTGTCTTGGGGGACCCCTCTTGGGGGAGACCTGCCCTGTGCCCCTCCTCCCTGCCGCAGTGCCCCCCACCCCAGGCCTCTATTGTTCCATGTTGTAAATATCCCTGGGGCTGTGGTGGGATGGGGGTGCAGGCCAGGGGAACAACAGGCGGGTGGGGGTGGGGACAGGGGTAACATTTGCCTATCAGCAGAGCTGGGCTTTTATTTAATTTTTTTAAAAAAATACAAATCTCTATTTTTTTGGAACTGTTGCGCTGTGCCCTGGGGGGGATCCCCGCTCAGGCTGGCCTCCCACATCCAGATGAGCATCACAGAGGGGCCCTGAGGCTGTGGGGGGCAGCTGGACAGGGGTGGGATGACTGTGCCTCTGGCCTGGTTGGGTGACTTGGGAGCAGGAAGGTTTGCTCATGGGGTGGCTGGTTGCTGCCTCCAATATGGGGGCCTGTTCCCTGCCCCCTCCCTGCCCCCAACCCCCAGCCCCTGCCATGACTGACCCTTCAGCCTGTAAAACCACCATTGCCTTGATCTCAGGGGGTGGGAAGGGCTGCCTCAGGGCACCCTGGGCTCCAGGCCCCCTTCTTCCAGTTGGGCTTCCCTTAGCCAAGGTCAGGGGTCCCATGGGGAAGGGGGTGGGGAGATTGGGTGGCAGAGAAGCCCAGTCAGCCATGATGAGGTGGGGTTCTTCACCTCAGGGGGCCAGGGTGTGAGGGGCAACCTGCAGAGCCCCCATCTCCCACTGTGGCCATCTCAAAGCCTCAGCCCCTCTTCCTTCCAGAAACCCCTACTGCCTTGGCCCATACCTTTCCAGCTTCCCAGGGGCCCAGGCTGGGAGGCTGGAGACTCAGGGTATGGCCCTCGCTTGACAGAATCTAAGCTTGGGGCGGAGGTGGCCCAAGTACGGGAGGGGTGGGTACAGGCTGCTGGGTCGTCTGGTGCCTTTGGGAGCTAGCTGCGTTGCTGGGGTCTTGACTCCTATAACCCCAGAGACCCCACCCCCACCCCAGAAAAGCCAGGGGGCCGTAGAATCACCCTATTCTCTGCCCCCTTGACCCTAACTTGGTCTGGGGTAACAGTGCTGGGAAGGAGAGCATTGTCAGACTGGTGGCCCCAGCATCCACACAGCCCTTCTATGGAGGGCACTGGGTAAAGTGGGCTGGGGTGGTGGCAGCCAGGTCTAGGGGTGGCCAAAGGCTCCTTTCCCTGGGGGAGGCCCAGGAAATGGGCTGGGGGCTTGTTAGAGACAGCCCCTTCCCCCGGCACAAACGGGGTAGGTGCAATAGTGGCAGAGTTGGTAGCATGAGGTGCCCAGCTGGTGAGGCCATGGCCTCAGGGGCTGTCCTGGGTCCTGGAGGTCAGGATTCTGGCAAAATGATTGTATGAGGCCCATTTGCTTGGTAGAGAGGGGGGTCCAGACAAGAGGCATTCCTGGGGTCCGTGGACTCCTGTCGGAAGCCCCTGTGGCCTGGGTACCCTGCCCTGGCCTTGGAGACTCCTGAGCACTGAGTGCAAGGGCAGAGGAGCATTTTGCACAATGGAGAAGCCAGAGGAAGGAGGTAGTCCAGGTGGCTGGGAAGGCTGACAAGCACAGAGCAGAAGTCCTTCCCGCAGGTGCAGGCAGAGCCTCTGGCCCCCTGGTTGGGGTCAGGGCTCTGAATCTGTCACCACCTGGGCACTGGAGAGGTGAAACCAAAGGTGGGCAGGGGATGGGTAACAGCACTGGGGACTACCCCTGTTGGTCCTAGGTCTGTGAAACCCCTCCCCAATGCCTCATGTCGCGTACAGTTTTATGTACAAATAGGCGACATTTGGCCAGAGGAGATCTCCCTCAAACCCAGCCTGACCCAGTCAGTGTCTTCCTAGAGGGGACCTAGTTGGTCCCCATCCCCCTACTTCAGAGCGTGTCTCTTGGTAGAGGGAGTACATGGGGACAAATTTCTCTCCTGGGGTCCTTGAAGCATCTCTCACAAGGTGGGGGGTGTCTCTGGGCATTCCTGACCTCTGGGGGCTTCCTAGCCCCAGCGTTTCCCCTTGGGAGTCTCTGGGGGCCGTGTATTCCCACTGGGGGCCATGGGAGCATGTTTCCTTCCCTATCCAGGCTCTCTGGGGAGCCTGTTTTTCTCCCAGGGTTCCTGGGGGCACTTAAGACAAGTCAGTCTTGGGCCATCTCTCTTCCCAGGGAAGGAGGCTATCTCTGGAGTGTCTGGGAAGGGATGTTTCTAGCCCTGCCCCCATCTCTGCTATGGGGGTGTCTCTGCCCTGCAGCACTTTGGGGTGAGGCTGGGCATCTGAGTTGTCTTTCCTCCCAGGGGCTCTGGGATACCCCTCTCTCCCGAGGGCGGGGCCTCGAGCCATTTCTTCCTTGGGTGGGGCCTGTCTCCGGTGTTGGGAGGGCTTGTGTTGGCTAAGGAAGTCTCTTAGGGGGCGTCTCCATGAGGGACTTCTCTGGGAGGGGGGACTGTGTCTCGCCCATGGGGTTCCGGGTGGGTGTGTCTGCCCATGGGGAGGGGAGACTGTGTCTCCTCGGGTTACCTGAGCGGGGAGGGGGGCCGTGTCTCTCTCGTGTAGGGGGGGTGGGGTCGGGGAGGGGGTTTGGGGCCCATCGGGTGCCCACTTTGGGGTCGTGTTTCTCTTGGTTCGTGCCACTTCCCACCGCCTCGCTCCTCCCGGGAAGGGCCCCCGCCCCGCCCCCACTCCATCCCCATCCCTGGCGCTGCGAGCACAATCCCGTTGATTTGTAACGATTTCTGTCTCTTTCTGTCTTTCTCTTTCTCTGACCTCCCCCCTCGCCGCGAGCATGCGCTGGCACCGCCCCTACCCCCTCCGGTTCGGTTCGTTTCCGGTTTGTTTGCTGAGCTGTCAATGAAAGACCCGTGTAATTATTCCCGAGCTTTACAATAAAAGTGTGAAAACCGGACCCCGCTCCGCTTCTTCCAGACCTTCGGGTCTGCGTTCCGGGGAAAACGGAGCTAAGTCTGGGTGGAGGCCTCGGAGAGGGCCGAGGGCGGGTGGGGTGAGGGAGGGGAGGGACAGACCCACGCTGGGATTAATCGGTGCCTGGGGGAGACTGGGCCAGGCTGAAGACCGACGCCTCGTCGGCACCCCGCGAAGTGACGTGTACCCCATCGGCTGGGCCCGTGCGCCCCGCGCTCAGGTGCAGCCATAGATGAGTCGGGGGTGCAGGATGGGTTATGCTGTGCTGCCTACCCCCGTGGGACGTCCTGCCAGGACATACTGGCGGGCACTGGGCCTTTCTGTCCTTCCCTGAGTATCACTCTCCGCTTTTCTGGCTACGGGTATGAATTGCGGAACTGGATGGAGAGGGGGCGGGAGACATCTGTCTGTCGCTTTCACCCACACTCAGAAACGAGGGTTGGAAGTGGATTTCGGAGAAAGGGACCGAAAAGGTCTCTGCTCGGGCCTCCGACCGCGCTCCCCTCCCCATTTCCGGGCTCCAGCGGCCCTAGCCTCCTCGGTCCGGTTCTGTGGTAAACACTGGCTCCAGAGAGGCCCAAGAACAGAGACCGGATTAACCGGTTCCCGGCCCCGCCTTCCCGGGAGCTCCGCCACCGCCCCCCGCCCTGCCCTGTGCGCGCCCTCCCTGGCCTGGCCTGAGCGGCCTGGGCCTGGCTCCCGGACCCCGGGGTCCGGCCAGCTTCTGGGATTAGCCTAGCGCACGGACTAATCCCGGATGAGCCTCCTTGTAAACCTGGATCGACTGTGGGGACGGCGGGGGTCGCTGGCGCCCCTTCATTCCCAGACGCGAGGTATCGCGGGGCCTGGATCCTGTCCCCACACTACTGTGTTGAGTGTGCAGCGGGGAGTGGGGCGGGCTGAGCTGGGGGCGCGGGGTGGAGAAGACACAGTGGGATTAGGCGCACCGCACCGCCAGTTTGGCGTGGGGAGTGTAATGGGGAGGGGGTGGGAAGGAAGAGCAAAGGCCCCTTGGCACCCTCTGAATCCACAAGGGTTAGGTCAGCTCCCTGTCTCAGTCTGCAACCCCGTGCCCCGCACCCTGCACCCTGGACCACCCTCCCAGCTACAGAATAACAAACCTTCCCTTTACCAGTGGCCAAGGTGACCGGCCCCTAACCTCAGGACTCACCTCCTTAATCTGTGAGGTGGTGAATCAGATGGGCGGGTCTGTGCCACCCTAGCCCTGATTCGAGCAGACAGTGGAGGATGAGGAGCCCCCTCCTAGGAAAGCTGAGCCCAGGAAAAGATATTAGGAGTCAGTAGTTGGTGGAGATGAGGGTGACTGGCTGGGTATAAGAATCCTGATCCTGGTTCATTTATTCATTCTACAAACATTTCCTGAGCCCCTCCTTCATGCCAGGCCAGCACAGGGTACTGGGACTCCCCAAGAATGACACATGATCACTATGGGAAAGGGAGACAGGTAAACAATGACCACACCATGTACTCAACCCTGCTTTGAGCCGGAAATTCTCGCTGAAGAGCCAAAGGAGTTGCCTCCTCCGAGTCCAGGAGGCTTCCTGGAAGTGGTGGTGCAGAGTTGCATTTTGAAGGGCACATGGAGGAAAGCTCACGGAGGAAGGAATCAGCATCAGGGGTGAAAGGAGTAGTGTGTGCAAGGGCCTGGAGGTGCAGGAGCACAAGGTGAGGTGGCTGGGGAGGGCCAGAGAAGTTGGAGAAGAATGAAGAGGTCAAAACTAACCAGACATTTTGGTCAATTTAAGGACTGGGTGAAGGAAAGGGCCATTTCCAAGCCTCTTAAAGAAAAGGTCAGATTTACATTCTTTATAGATTCTGTCTGCCTCCCTTCCCTACCCCATGTTTCTCTGGGGATGCCTGGATTGGGAGTGGAGACAGAGGCAGACAGACAGGAAGAGGAACCAGGTGCACTTCAGGTTGGTTAAGATGGACTACACCTCCTTCTATCACACCTGGAGTCAGAGAGGCCTGCATCAGAAACCTGTACCAGTTCCTAGTGGCATGACCTTGGGCATGTGACTGACCCTGTTTCTTCATCTGTAAAATGGGGATACTAATGAGGATTATTATAAGGCTTCAATGAAATCATTTGTCCACTCTTTTATTTAACACATATTTAACACCTACCACGTGGCAGGCACTGGGCCAGGTGCCAGAGTTAGGGCACTGAATAAGACAGGCAGGGTCCCTACTCACTGTCTCCTGGAACTTACATTCCAGTGGAGAAGACAGACAATAAACAAACAAACAAATGAGATAATTATAGATTGTGTTAAAGTGCTGTGAAGGAAACAAACAGTGGGACTTGAAGGAGGATAACTGGAGGTGGGGCAGGGGAGGGGGCTGCTTTACTCAGCCTAGCCAGGAAAGCTTCTCTGAGGAAACCTGAAGGTTTGGAGCTCAGAGAAGAACATTCCAGGTACTAGAAATCACAGCGCAAAGTCCCTGAAGTGGGAGCCAAAGAGTTTGGCCCAAGTCCATTAAGATGCCAGGCTTCCTGAGGGCAGTAACTTCTCCTTTAGCCTTTTACTTCTCCTAACCTGGGTAAATTCTGGTGAAGTAAATAGAGCTTCTGGTTTGCTGACCACCCCCCCCCAAATCCCCTGGGATGGTATCTGGGAGTTGCTGGCCTCTTATCAGTCAGCCCATCTGCCCAGCTTAATCTTCATTCCAGCTGTTCAGTAGCCACCTCCCCCCAGTCCCAGGACCCGCTGGTCTGTCCCACTCCTGTTCTTTTAGTGCGGTTCCCAGTCCTCTTCTTAGGCAGGAGGGGCTGTTGGGCCCTCTAGAATTGCCAGTCCAGAGCTTGGACTGGACAGAATTTAGTACCTGACCTGCAGGGGCTGAGGGGCAGGTGTACCCAGAGGAAGACAGCTAACATGTTTAGAGATTTAAGCCCTGTGGAGTTTCTCCCTTGGCTTGGGTCTCACTCCAGGAAGGGGACCTGGATCCCTGTCCAATGCCCCCTTGAAGAATTGCTTCCTACACATGGATGCATCTCCCACAGAGCAACCCGCCCCTGCTACAGAGGCACACAGTTCCTCTCACACACTCACCATCCAGCTGCATGCTGCGTCTCCATGGCAACTGGGAGGCCTGGTCCATGGATGTTAGAAATAAGTGCCAGAGGAAAAGGAGAGGAAGACAGGAAGAGAATGGGGAGAGAAACATCAAAAATAAGGAGATTTGGAAAGAAAGATAGCCTCCTGAGGAGGCCCCACCCTTTCCTCGTACCCCCTGCCAGGAGGACAGGAGTGGACTGAGACCCCCAGAATGGAGGAGCTCCTGGTGGGGACTAGGAATGGGCTGGAGCAGTGAGAGGAGCAGGAGCAGGGGAACCTGAAGAACAGTGTAGAGTCTTGAGATGAGAATATTAGCTCTGGGTAGAAGGCAGATGAGGGGGGTTGGGGGAGACTTGGGGAGCTCCTTTCCCTTCTTCCAGGCCTAATTGGCTGTTCAGGCTGAAACCACCTCTTAGTCACTTAGTCTAATTAGAATTGCTCTGGAGAAGGGGGTGGGGCGGGGAAGGAGATGCAGGGGTGTGAAGGGGAAGGGTGGGCCGAGATAGAGTTGGGTGGGGTGGGGATGGGACTTCTCTCTCCCACCTCCCACCCATTCTTTCACCACCCAATGGATGGGGTGTGCTGTAAATGTCCAGGATGGGGTCACTCTAACACTGGACCCTCCTGCGGTCCCCGCCCCCTCGCACTCACCTGTTTTCTACTCTGCCCTGCCCCCACCCCTCCCATCTCGAACTCTGAGCGTCGGTTGCTCTAGTTCTAGTGTTCTCTCTCACACTCTCTCCTGCTTTCCCTTTCGAGCCCCTCACCTTCTTTCCCTTCCTCAGGGACTCCTAACCTCTGGCCACCTGCATAGTTTGCTTAATGAACAGATAAAGCATTTGGGAATCCTGATGGGGCGGATCCACTGGGGTGTGGAGGAAGGAATGGGGCAGACACTGGCCTGGCAAGACTCCCCTGAGTCACATGCAGGCACCCAAGCATGCACATAGGCACACACTGCACCCCTAACTAAGCCTTTTCCCTTCTCGGAAGGCTGTTGCAGAGGACAGAGTACATGAGAGTTGGACTGTCTGATTACTTTGAACTAGTTACTTAACCTCTGTGAGCATCAGTTTCTCTAGCTATGAAATGGGGATAATAAATCCTAATTTGTCCTGTGGATTTAAGGAGATAATGTACACAAACTGCTTAGCACGGTAATTTTTTTTTTCGGTACTGGGGATTGAACTCAGAGGCAGTCTACCTCTGTGCTACACCCCCAGCCCTATTTTTTATTTTTATTTTGAAACAGGGTCTCACTAGGGTGATGAGAGTCTCACTACTTGCTGAGTCTGTACTCGAACCTGCGATCCTCCTGTCTCTGCCTCCCAAGTACTGGGATTACAAGCGTGCGCCACCATGCCCAGCTTATTCTTTTATTTTGAAACAGTCTCACTAAGTTGCAGAGGGCCTCACTAAATTGCTGAGGCTTGCTGCAAAGCTGCAATCCTCCTGTCTCAGCCTCCCAAGTACTGAGATTACAAGTGTGTACCACTGTGCAGGCTGTACTTTTGTATTTTTGTGGTGGAGATTGAACCCAGGAGCATTCTACCTCCAAGCTACATCCCTAGCTTGTTTTAATTTTTGTATTATTATTATTATTGGTACTGGGGATTGAACTCGGGGGCATTCTACTTCCAAGCTATGCCCCCAGGCCTTTTTACTTTTTGTTTTGAAATAGGATCTCACTAGGTTGCTCAGGGTCTCAATCTATCATTGCTGAGGCTGTCCTCAAACCTGCAGTCCTCCTGTCTCAGCCTCCCAAGTACTGGGATTACAGGCGTGCGCCTCCATGCCTAGCTTGCTTCCCCATTCTTGAGTACCCAGATGCCCTCTTCCTAGACCTACCCCTTGCCTTGCTTCCAGAGCCACTCTGTGTGTTCTGGGGGGCGGGGTGTAGGGGTGTAGCTGCATGCCAGGTGAGGCTTGGAACCTGCCCCTACCCACAGGATCTGGAGGACAGACCGGGTGTAGGGGTGTAGCTGCATGCCAGGTGAGGCTTGGAACCTGCCCCTACCCACAGGATCTGGAGGACAGACCTCTCCAGCCTCCGGTCTGTTTTTCCCTTCTCGGCAAGCCTCACAGGGGAGGAAAGGGGACAGCCATAAATGATGTAGGGGAAGTATACTTGCTGAGGGGGACAATAAGGGATGAGCAGCGTCCAGAAGCCTAAATATTTCATAGAGCTGCAGCTCTGGGAAGGGCAAAGTCCCTGAGCTGTGTTTGTGAATGTGCGCGTGACTTCTCCACGTGGCTTGGAGCTGTTCCACCTGCCCGATGCCCTCTGCACCCCCAACCCTCAAAGCCCTGCACCCACAGAAAGCTGCCCCCTTGAACCTTTTCCTGGCCAGCATCCCTCCAAAACCCTCCCAACACATGCATATTTTATTTCTTACTGCTGTAGGCATCAGTGCGGCTTTCAGACTGCATTTTTACCTGGTTACATCTTTTCTTGCCCTTGTATTCAGTCCCCCACCTTTTTTTTTTTAACAGTGCTGGAGAGGGAACCCAGGTTCTTAGGCAGGCTCGGCAAGTATTGTACCACTGAGCCACATGCCCTGCCCAGGTTTCCCCCTTTAGATTCCCCAAGGACTGGTGCCCTTACTCCTTATCCCCTCAGCATTATCAGAAGACCCAAGTATTGGAAAAGCTTGTGGGCTGGTGGGGAGGAGGTCACGGTCCCTTTGTCTCTGTCATGGCTGACTGAGGATTAAGGTGTCTATCTGAGCTGGTGGGAATGGGGAGAGTAACAGCATCTAGTGGCTTCTGTGCCCACGCTTAAGATGAGCTGGGAAGCCGGGTTGGTGGCGCACGCTTGTAATCCCAGTACTTTGGGAGGCGGAGACTGGAGGATCCGGGTTCAAGGCTAGCCTCAGCTCTCTCTCTCTCTCTCTCTCTCTCTCTACCTAGTGAGGCCCTCCATAACTTCGTGAGACCCGGTTTCAAAATAAAGTATAAAAAAATAGGGCCGGGGGTTTAGCGTGGAGGTAGAACGCCTCTGGGTTCAATCCCTGGTACCGCAAAAAAAAAAAAAAAAAAAAAAAAAAAGATGAGCTGGGGGCTGCCTCTGCCAAATCTGTGCCTCCCTCCAGATGGCCCCCAGAGGGTTACTCTATGACCCTTTCCTAACTCCATACCTAAGTAAGGGAGTAGAAGGTTCTCCTTTTAATATCTGCACAGGCTTCCCTTTCTTTGTCCTTTTTCTTGACCTTATCCCAATTTCTCATTATTTTATTTACTTATTCAATTTCTATCTCTTCTCGCTAGAATAAAAGCTTGCAGGAGACAAGAACCTTGCTTAACTTATTCACCACCACCACAATGTTTGCTTAATGAATGAATGAATGAATGAATGAATGGAAATATGCTTGGGGATTATGTAGCCAGAGCAAGAAAAGGGAGGCAGAGGGAGGGCAGACCCCAAATGAGTGGGGATGTGGGAAGGTCTACAATGGGGAGGAAGAAGTGAGTTTGGAAGGAGGGGGAGGAGGTGGGAGGGACTCTGGGGACAGATGGGGATGAGGCAGACCTGGGATGGAAGGAGCTGGAGCTGGAAGCAGGAGGCATGGGTTTCTGGGGGAGGGATCCAGGTCCCCGGAAGGGCTAGAGGCAGGCACTTTAGGTAGGAGGAGGCAAGACTTGGATTAGGGAGCCAAGGACAGGGTCTGCCTCAGCAAGGCTAAGCCTGAAATTGGGGTCTGGGACCAGGGCGGGTGGAGGGCAGGGGCCCACCAGGAGCAACTGAGCTGTAGGGGTTTCCCAGAGCCTGCTGCTTCCATCCATTTCCCTCCAAATCACCCTCATCCCCAAATCTGGGCTGGATGCCTAGCCCAAGTACCCTTCTCTTGCCCCTCTAAACCCAGAAACAGGAAATGCTTCAGGCTGGGCTGACCATTGCTACCTTTAGAGAAAAAGCCAGGGATCCTCCTGTAGCTGGGGAAGGTGCAGGAAGCCAGCAAAGGAGGGGGGTTCCTAGCCCTTTGATTGCCCATGCTATACTCAGAGCCCCCTTCAGAAGCTTCCATCTTCCCAAATCAAATCAAAGGTGATGGTGGCAATATGAACTCATTAGCACTAAGCCCCCAAAGCAAACTGGGTTGGAGAGAATAATTGTTCAAAGGCCTCAGCCTGATCCTTTGGCCTCTTCGTAGCCCAGGGGCTTCCTGAGAAAACAGGCCAGCGACAGGGAGGTATCCCAGAGTAGTGGGGGTGAGGAGATTCCCATGGAATAGGTGGTATCTCCCCCAGAATTGGCCAGTGGCTGTAGGGGGGGGCAGAGGAGATAGAAGGTGCACCTGCAGTGGTTGTCTTGGCAACCCGACTTAGATCCCAAGGGGGTGGCTTCTCCCCCAAAGCCCTGTGAAGCCTGGAACAGGAGAGCAGAAACACACACAAAACACACACACACACACACACACACACACACACACACACACACTGAGCTTTGCGGAACTTTAATCCCAGGAGTGTTGCCTCCTTTCTCTCCTTTCTGGGTGAGGCTGAGACCAAGGTGGGGGCCATGGGAGAGGATGTGACAGGATGCCAGGGACTGGGAGGCCCTTCACAGGAGGTGGGGTGGGGTCTATGTGCATCATCCTTGAGGTGGTGTCCAGTGTGCCTGGACGACAGTTACACACAGACCCACCGGATCCTGCAGCCAGACCACACAGGAGAGGGATTTGAGAGGGAGGCAATTAGTAACAAAGACAACCATCATCACAGTTAACTTCGAGGGTTTATTAAATCCTGCACTATGGTTATGGTTAGCATTTTACAGGCCCATTTGATTCTCCCAACATCAGTACAAGGGAGGAATTATGAGCCCCATTTACAGATGAGAAAATTGAGATTCTAAGAAGTTAAATGACTTGCTCCAGGTCAAGAAGCTGGAAAGACTGGGAAAAACTGCAGGAAGGGAGGAGGCAGAGGACAGGATGCCAGCTCTGAGGCCATTAGATCTGTCCCCAGGCCCTAGGGGTCACTCATGCTCAAGTGCCCCCGTTGTCCTTGGCAAAGCTGGTCTGGTACCATGCCAAGGGGCAGAGCCTGGGAATTTCAGATCCTGCCCGGGTTGGGCAGGGGCAGCCAAGGGCACCTGTGAGGGTGTGGGGCACTCTGAACATCAGGCATTGTGATTGGCACCAGCCAGGGGAGCGGCTGGCAGCCTTGTTCTTGGTAAACACGAGGAGAGGTTACTTCACAAGGAAACAGTAATTAACTTTAATTAGCACCTTGCATCTCGGAATATTATTAACATCTCAATTTCTCTAATCAAGGCAGCAGGAGAGGGATGGCATCTGCTTGGCCGACTCCTTCCTGGCCACACTCCCTGGCTTGGCGTGCCTCCTGCACGGCCCCCACCCCCTGGATAGCACCCAGGGCTACCTTCTGAGGGGCCGGCTGCCAAGGGGAGCCCGCAAGTGAGGGGAGCCTGGGTTGGCAGGGCACAGAGCAGGTACAGCCAAGGTCACACAGCTACCTCAGGTGACGTGGGGTGGGAGGCCCGGGCAATGTTTGTGGCCACCTTATCTTTCCAGATAGGCTGCAGGCTTCCAAGGCAGGATTGGCTTGCATTCCTGATCCCAAGAACAGACATGGCCACCTTGCTGTTTGCCCTTTTTCTTCCTCTCCCTCCCTCCCTTCCTTCTTCTCTCCCCTTCCCTCCTCCTCTCTCTTCTATGAGCTAACCTTCTTTTTTTCTGTCACTCTCTCTTCTTTCTCTCCCTTTTCTCTTCTCTTGTTTCCACTCCTTCTCTCACCCCTCCTCTCCTCCTCACTCTAATTCTCCATTTCTTCTTTGTGTGTGTGTGTGTGTGTGTGTGTGTGTGTGTGTGTGTGTGTTACTGGGGATTGAATTCAGGGGCATTCTACTTCTGAGCTACACCCCCAGCCCTATTTTATTTTATTTTGAAACAGGGTCTCACTAGGTTGATGAGAATCTCGCTACTTGATGAGGCTGTCCTTGAACCTGTGATCCTCCTGTCTCAGTCTCCCAAGTACTGGGATTACAAGCATGCGCCACCACAC